>JTLS01000058.1:0-56390 GCA_000826855.1 Basidioascus undulatus
CACCCTCCCCCGCCTCCGCCTCCGCACACGCGCGACGACGCAGCCCCAGCCCCAGCCCCTTCGCCCGCGCCCAACAATCACCCCACGCCACAAAACTCTCGTTCCACCACCTCGATTTCCTCTCCACGCCCCTCCCCCCCACGCTCGCTTGCGATTGTGTCATCGTGCGTCTTCCCTCTCCTACGCTCTGCCTTGCCATCTTCTCCTTCGCGGTACTGATGAGAATCCCACTGCACGACAGTACCGCCCCCGCACCCCCAATCCGCTCTCCTTCCTCCCCCGCCTCCTCCCCTCCCTCCGCGAGCGCCGCGGGTCCCTCATCCTGCTCTCCCCGCCGCCCGCGCTCCTGTCCCACCCGCTGCTCGCCGCACACGCCGTCCCCCTCGCGAGCGGGCTGATCGCGGTGCTCCAATACAGGGACGACCTCCTCTCCCTGGCGGGGGACGGAGAGGAAGAAGGGGGGACGCATGAGAGGAGACGCAGCTGCGAGAGCAGCGGGAGTGCGAAGAGCGTAAGGTTCGAGGAGGAGGTGGAGGTTATTGGGGCCGGGGGGCTGGAGGCGGTCGCTGAGTAGGGGAGGGGTGGCAAGGGTGGGAGGGAGAGGGAGAGAATAGGGGTGCCCATGATGCTTTATGATCTTTGACGCTATCTATACTATTCACGTTTCCCCCTGCTCTACGTCGGACGCGTCGGCCGCTTCTGTGTTGATGTCGGGGAGGAGCTCAAGGTCCTTCATAGCGCACGAACACCGAACTAACTGCACACGCGGTGATCGTCACACGTGACGGAAGGGCACTTGCGTCGCCTTCCGCCTGCTACGGAGCTCATTCGAGAGAGTGGATGCCTTCTTGGTCACTTCCATCAATTTCAGTCAGTCAACAGAACTAGGCGTCTGTCCCGGCGTCACTGTTCTCGGTTTGTCTAGCCTCAGGTCTCAATTTCGCCGTTGCTGCCAGATACGCAACGCAGTACTTACGCTGAATTCTTCCTTGGACTATCTATCGCAGCTCCTTCACGCCCTGTATATAGTTTTTCCATTAAAGCTTTAACCTGAATCTTGGGTCCCACGTAAGGCGATGCTCGAAACCCCTCACCCGTGGGGGGGCTCAAGGTCGAGGCGGTCCAGAAACGCTTTGATTTGCATCATGCTCCCCGTTCCGTACGGCCAGCACTTGACCTTGCATCTAACTTTCAAGTTTGCTATCTCTGCGTCAAATTCTTTTCAAGTAAGTTATAACTGCGGAGATGGCCTGCAGGCACCCGTTGACGCTGTGACCGACCTACCGAGCGCACTTTCCGCAACGGTTGATCCTTGGCGTGCGATTTCGTTAGCTTTTCAGCGAGGATGTAGACAGTGCTGTCTAGGCCTGCTTATGGATATTCCTATTCTTCACTTACATAAGGCTTGTTCTATTCGGCGAGCCAATGGATGACTCCTTGCTTAGCGGACAGACCTCCTCACCAGCTGATCCACGCTTGTGAGCGGTCATCGTCTTTTGGTACAGTCGGCCTGAAGCTCGAAAGAACTAGAGATAAAAGTTTCTCGGAGTTGAAGAAACACCAGATGAAGACAGGAGCCTGTTTGGGGATGGCAAACCATGTGCATTGCTCCTCTCCCCATCCTGCCAGGAAGGAAACAGCAGGCTATTCAATAGATGGGCAATGC
This sequence comes from Basidioascus undulatus, assembly GCA_000826855.1. Lineage (NCBI taxonomy): Eukaryota > Fungi > Basidiomycota > Geminibasidiomycetes > Geminibasidiales > Geminibasidiaceae > Basidioascus > Basidioascus undulatus. Next base: position 1,667 of record JTLS01000058.1, read on the forward strand.
GGCAGAGAAACACATCTGCAAGTAGCAGACGGCTTGTGCTGTTGACAACCTTTGCAGTGTCGAGGAGAAGGAAAACAAGGATGTGGAGGCGATTGCCGTGCCGTCTCGGCTGGCTGGTCGTGCCGTCGCCAGCCGATTTGTTCGGCTCATGGTCCTGCACTGACTGCACCTGGCCCTGCCTCCTCCGGGCCTCCGGGCAAGAAGTTCGCATGACTCGGCTTGCTCATCATCCTCATCGACCTCCTCCTTCTCAAACCAAAAGTCTCTGGCCGGGAAGACCAGATGTACCTCTTCCTTCTTGAACAAGTACCATAATCGCTTCGGACACAATGTCCACGTCTTCCTCCACCACCCTCTCAGGCTCACCCGCACCCGAGGCTGCTGCTGCTGCTGCCGCGCATCCTGACCTTGCCTTCAAGACCTCCGAAACCGTCTGCGACGAGCCCATCGACCCGCGTTTCTCCCCTCTTCCTCCTGCACTGCCGACCAATCCCCCCCCCATCTACGTCGAGTTCGCCCCCGGCGACCCTTCAAATCCGTTCAACTTTCCGCGCCGCAAGAAATGGGCGATCTCGCTCGTGTGCAGCGGATTCTCGTGCGTTCGCTCGGCTTGGCTTTCATCCTTGCTCGGGACTGTCCTGCTGATGAGTAAGGGGAGGTGAAGATTCTTGACCGCCATTGCGTCTTCTTCGTATGCGATGGGGATGCAGGAGATGGTAGAAGAGCTGGGGACGAGCAGTATCCTCGGGGAGTTGGGGCTTGGGCTGTATCCTATAGGGTGCGTCACTGTGGATACTTTGTTTTCCAAGGTCTTGTTCTCATTTCGTCGGGTGTGCACTGGGGGTGCGAAGATTCGGGGTCGCTCCGCTCGTTCTCGCTCCGTTTAGCGAAGAAGTGTACGTCATCCCAATTTGAGATGAGAAGGTGCCGTGTGGTCCGGACGCTGACGCTTTCTTTCGATACTAACCCTCAGAGGACGCAATGCGATGTGTGCGTCTTCTGACGGTTCCCTTCAGTTCGGAGGCGTCTGACTTCCCATCCTGCCAACGCCTTTCGCCAACGCAGACCTCGTTACATATTTCATTTGTACGCAGACCACTCTTTGATTCATCTTTCTCCCTTGCTGACTCGTCTTCGGCGTCTTCGGCAGTCTTCCGTGCATCCTGGCATTTTCCAGCCGCTTTTGCGTTCTATGACGGTCGACTGATTCCAGCTCTTCTCCTTCTCGCCCTCACAGTCATGTTTATGGCCCTCGCTTTGGCACCAAACATTGCGAGCGTGCTGGTGTTTCGCCTTCTTCTGGGCATTGCAGCGAGCACGGGCAGCACCATGGTCGGCGGGACGCTGGCGGACATGTGGGAGACTCATGAGTGCGTTACCACCCCATGCTGCAGTCTTGTTGTGGTCTGGTTCCTGGCGTTGCGCTGATCATGCTTCACGCTAAATTGCAGGCGTGGGCTGTAAATGCACTTTCCACTTCTCACTGATTCTAGCAAAGACTGACTCCGGGACGACGAATGGTGCAGGCCGATGTCGATTTTCGCATGCTCTGCAATTCTCGTACGCCCTTCCCACAAAACGACCCATCTTGCATGTTCTCACCGGCCCATTCACATGTTCGGCGTAGGGTGCCGGTCTCGCCCCGGCATGCTTTTCCTGGGTAGCAGACTCGCACTTGGGCTGGCGATGGATCCAAGTCCGTCTCTTTACCCTCTATGCCCCCAAGCCATATTCTCACGCACCCTTCAAAGTGGATTCAATTCATTGTCACCGGCGCATTCGGAATTGTGCTTGTACTCACTCTGCGCGAGACGCGCGGTGCGTCTTCCACTCTGGTTTGGCAGTCTGTCTGCGCTCCGGACTAACGCTGAGGGTTGTGGACACCCAAGGATCTGTCCTCCTCACCTGGAAAGCCCGAAAGCTGAGGAAAGAGACGGGCGACATGCGCTACCGCGCCAGGGCGGAGGACGAGCGCGCGAGCTTGAGGGAGCTCATCAAGATCTCGGCTACGAGGCCGTTGTGTGCGTCTTCGAGTCCTTCGATAACCAACCATTCCCCTCATGAAACTGAGACTGGATGGAGGATTTATCGCCCACAGTCCTGCTTGTGACAGAGTAAGTGAAAATGCCGCGGTGACTTGTTTGGAGGACAGCAGCTGACGGCGTTGTGTGAATAGGCCTGTGGTGCTTTCGTTTTCTGTTCGTCGTTCTTGCTTCATCTGGTTGTATAACATTTGAGGCTAACACTCATTCCCACAGTTATGGATAGGATTCGGATGGGCGTGAGTCGCATTCGCTCGGGTTTGCGGAAACTTTGTTGACGTCCCTGCTTTTCCCGTTTTTAGCTTCTTTTACGCTCTGTAAGCAGTCATGAGCCATCAGAAAGGAGACCGTTGCTTAGTTTCGCCTTGTTGGGTTACAGTATCACAAGGTCCGTCCTGTCCGAATGCGTCCTGAGGATGCGATCATGCTTACCCGTTCCCGGCGATCAGCATCTCCCATATTTTCCGCACGCTGTACGGCATGTCTCTCGGCGAAGTCGGTCTTGTATATCTTACCGTCGTGTGCGTATCCCTTGTACTGCTGCGTGTCCGCTGCTTGTAGACGGCCGCATTGACCGTCGTTTCGCCCTTCACAGCGTCGCTGCGATTCTCGGATTCTTCTCGAACTTCATCCAGGAACGTTTCTACCAGTGCGCTCACTGAAGTTGTTTGCAGCAGACTGACAAGGGCTGATCACGCAACCCTCGAGCAGGAAGGGCGTGAGGAAACGTGGAGCTGAGGCACGACTGTACGGCGCGATGATCGGGGGAGTCTTGTTTCCGGTTGGTGCGCTGTCTGGTTTTCGCGTGCACTCAGAGAGTTATAGTCTTACTCAGGGTTACTTGAAGGCGCGTTCATCTACGCCTGGACCTGCTACTCCCATGTGTATGTCGATGTCGCGCTTCACCTCTGCGCCAGGTTGGGCATCTTCACTCAAGCAGATTTGGCGAGACAGTCACTGGATCGCTCCATGCATCGGAATCACGATAGTCATGTTTGGTGTCTACATCGTAAGCATTTCAAGCTCCTAATTTCGGAACACAGACGGCGCAAAGGGCAATTGCTGGAACTCACTTGGGCAGATGTACCTCGCCGTGTTCAACTACCTCTCCGACTCCTGTACGTCGACACTATTTGTCTGATGAGCCAGGAGTGCAACTGAACAGTCGTGGACGTGATGGGACAGACCTCATATATGCGTCTTCGGCTCTGGCGGCGCAGTCGCTGTGTCGCAATGTTTTCGGAGGGGTGTGCGTATGCAAAATTTACCCAGTACTCTTCTTTCCCGAGTGTTATGTCTGCTGACGGGCTAAATTGAACTCTCAGGTTTCCCTTATTCACGCTGTGCGTCGTGCGGCCGAACCTCTATCGGATGAACGTTACTGACACGTAGACCCGACAGCCAAATGTATGATCGCCTAGGCTGTAGGTCTCACCTGCTCGCTTCAGTTAAGTTGTCCGCTTTTCTCACATGCCCTGTCTCGTAGTCAATTGGGCATCAACGCTTGTCGGCTGTAACCTATCCCATTCCATTCCACCTTCCTGCAGGAACCCCCGCTCATCTGTGCCCTCACCCTCGCTCCATCAGTCCTGGCGGCCGCGCTCGGCGTTGTTCCGTTCATCCTCTTCTTTTTCGGTCCGACCATCCGCGCGAAGTCTCACTTTGCCAAGAAGCTTGCGAGGCTCGAGGAAGAGCGGAGGCTGAGGGAGAAGGCAGACGAGAAGGTGGAGAAGGAAGGGGATGGTGTATGAGTGGGTTGTTGGACTGCAGAACGGATAATCTAGAGCATAGAGCACATTTTGAAATAGAGTACGCTGTGCGGACTGCCGGATGTGGTGGGTGTCTCTCGTGGAGGAAATGTAGAAAATTTGACTGTCGAAGTGTTGGTCGGGTGCCAAGACTGCGCCCCTACTTTCCCCCATGCGGGAACACTGATCTGATTTCTCTCTGACTGTGTCCCACGGAGAAGAATGTCCTGATCTTTCGACGACGACGTTTCGGCCTTCTACGGTGATCGATCCGGCGGAACGATCTGGCGTCATTCTCCGATGCGATTGAGGGCGGACCCGATTATTCTGCTTGCTTCCCGTCCATCATAAACGGCATTTTGGCTCTCTCCTCTTGTCCTCTGAACGGTCGCTTCATTCGGATCATCGACTACTGACCATGTCGATCGCTCACAAAGCCGAAGTCCTCATCCTCGGGGCGGGGATCTCCGGACTCGCCGCTGCGCAGAGCCTCACAAGGCGCGGCGTCCGCGTCCTGTTGCTCGAGGCCAGAGATCGCATCGGCGGGAGGATACACGACCCGGAAGAGGGTATTACTTTGGGCGCCAGGTATGGACCATTATTCTGATGTCCAAACGCACTCAAGTGACATATTCGATTCCAGCTTCGTGCACGGCGTCGTCGGCAACCCCATGAAACGGCTTTGCGATAGACTCGGTTTGGTGCGTCGGGTTCTCAGATACGTTCACCTTGAAACTGGATGAACACGCAGCTCTTTAGCCGCTGTACTCTCAGTTGGACGGTGGGGTCGTCGGTTTTCCCGATGGCTCACGCTTGTTTCAGGAAGACGAGGAGCAGGTGGAACAGGCTGTGAGTTGCCGCATTACCTCCACTGTTCGGAAGTAGTACTGATGTACAGTACTCTTATACGTAAGGTCTTCCGCACCCTCTTCGAGGACGCACCGTTACGGGCCGACCGCTCAGTCTCCGCCCCCCTCTCAACCGCCTTCGAGCATCCCGATTGCCCTCTCAATCGCGACGTCAAGTCCTCGAACCGACCCATCGGGCATGCCATCGCGAATGCGTTTGTTCGCGGGTGGACGGGCGGGGAGCCCGTACAGGTCGGATTGCGGTGGTGGGGCTGGGAAGATGGTTATGCGGAAGGTGGCGACGCGGTGGTCGTCCGGGGTTATGCGGAGGTCGTGCAATGGATGAAGGGGCAAATCGAAAGGGCCGGCGGGGAGTTTAGGCTGGGTGAGAGGGTTGAGAAGGTCGAGCTCGTCGCGGCGGAAGGGTCCGAAGGTGTTTCGACATTTACTCCAGCGGCTTCCGCACATGGCTAACCATAGCGATGTTTCCGTAGCGCACGTCAGCGTCTCGACTTCCTCGAATACGTACACGGCACCCCACGCTCTTGTTACGCTTCCACTAGGCGTTCTACAACACGTCACCCTCCCACGCGAGTTCACCGATTCTCCCGCCTTCTTCTCTCCGCCTCTCCCTCCGCGACGCATAGCCTCGTTGGCCGCCCTCAGCCATGGCCTGCTCAATAAGGTCGTCCTGCGGTACCCGCGAGCTTGGTGGAACCCGACCTCGGCGATGTGGATTCACCTAGTCGAGGGCAAGACGGCCTACAATGTCCTTTCCCTGTTGCCCATCAAGAACGACCCGACGCTCATCTTCTTCCTCGGCGCGTCAACGGGAGAGTACGTTGGGGTTTCCGCTTTACTGCAAAGGCATCGGAACGCTCATCTTTGTACTATAGGATCATCGAGAGCATGAGCGACGTCGAGGCTGCGCAATGGGCGCATCGCATCGTGCGAGACTCCCTCGGGGCGGAGGGCTCGGTCGAGCCGGAGAAGGTTTGGGTAACCCGTTGGAAGTCCGACGAGTTCTCGAGGGGAAGCTACGTCTACCTGCCTGTGGGGGATGCCGAATCGGAAGGCGGTAGCCCGCTCGACCTCCGCGAGATTGGGCAGCCGCTGTGGGACGGAAGACTGGGCTTCGCAGGTGCGTATACGGCTTTGCTTTCCTCGCACTTTTTGTCTGAGTTGCGTGAGATCTGGTGCGGGTAGGCGAGGCCACGAGCGTTGACAATTACGCGTCTGTGCATGGAGCATACCTTAGCGGCCTCCGCGAGGCCGAGCGCATTTTGACACTCCGGGAGTGCTTCTATTGATCGGGCGCATCATGCATGTCTTCTCCACTCTCCTTCTGTGAACACATACATTATTCGCACGCTTTATCCTGTGCCGTCGCATGCATCGTCGATGTCGATGTCAACAAGGTTCTGCAGCTTGTATTGGGCGCTCTGTTCCCCTAAGGGACAGGTGCACAATAATCTCATAACTTGACGCATTTCCCTAAATTCAGCGCGAGCTTGTTCAAGCTACGAGGACGTCCGCCGTACCGTGTAACATAAGGAAAGATGCACGAGACCAGTGTGCCTGTCTTCTTGGAATGTTCGTTTGTGGATTGCAGCTGGCCGCACTCCGCTAATAATGGACAGTCTGAAGCTGATGTCCCTTGGGATAATTCCGCTTCTGCGTCTAGCTGCAAGCTTCTTCGCCGTGACTTGAACATCCAAGCGTGCTTTTTGCCCCTTGACATGTAGTCGTGTGAGTTTCTGTGTTGGATGGCGCCGCCATTCTTCTCTTGAAGCTCAAAAGATCTTTGGTAGGCCACAAGCGCGCTCCTCCAAGAAGCCTCAGTTCACGTACACAACTGCGTTCTAGCAGCCAGACAACTTTTGGCAACACGGTCTAGAACACCTCAAGCCCACTTTGCATATATCACCAGATAATTCTGAGGTAAATCAATCTTAGTAGCATAGAGCTCCCCATTTGGGAAGACGTCAAGGTGGTACTCCACACGACAGCGCTGCGGCGTTGACGGACGGCTTGTCGTGAGCAGCTGCAGAGTTTCAAGACTACACATCCACCTTGTACACTGACTGTAAGAATGCAAGGGCAAAGCGTTCAACGGGTGGGAGCAACACTCGTCTTTGACTAATGGCAGCAACGCCATTGCTTAGTATGCTTCAATCGTGTTCTTTGTTCGGGTCAACAGCTCGGTCTGCTTTCCAAGTGACTGTGGAAATCTGAATGATCAGGGGTGCTCGGCAATGGCGCCATGGGGACCCGCCTCGAGCAGCTTGTCGGGTCCTATGACCACCAGACGGCCGGAGACGAGCCTATTGAGGGGCTGTGGACACTTCTTACTCGCATTGGTCTAGTTCTGGAGGCGCGGAGGGGAAGGGGGATGTGGACGCGTACTTCGCAAAGGTGAAGGCGATCTCGGATGTTCCGTCCGTGAGCCCGCCGGCACGGGCGATGGTGTTGGTACGTGTTCGATTTCTAACTGTTATATGCAGAACGTAGATATTTCCCCATTGACACAAGGTCGTTAGGACCTTATCGAGCTTCGACAGAACAACTGGCAGCTATCTCATGAGGGACTTCGCTCCCCCCCCCCACCTGGGTATGCACTGTATTTGAACGCCGCGTCCGACTCAATTACACTTTCTAAACCTATTACCCATTCATAGGCCTTGTATAGTTGTCTGAATTCACAATAATAATCCCAGAAACGCATGGATCTGTTGAGGAGTCGCAAGCGGCCTGCTGCAAAACGACCACCTGGGCTTCAGGCGTTCAATGCACATTCGTCGTGTCTTCACTTAACGAGTAGATACGCAGAACGTTCTAATGGTATATTACCTCTACAATCTCAAAGCTCGATAAAGAAGCTGTGGATTGAAAGCGCAAAAAGCGGTGTTGAGAGACTCGGATTTCACCAGACTGCGGCGGTTGAGAGGTGCCGACAGCTTGCAGCCCCAATCCGTTGTCTGAACTGTTTCCGTACACCGCATGAAGTAAGAAAGGCCTACCCTGCTCACATCAAAGAATGCGTTTCAAAAAGACGAGGCAAGTTGCTAGAAGCAGCGAGGAGCGCAGGCCTGTGTCAGCGGACTGGGGCCGCCGTTCCGTTGCTCGGTCCTCCGCATTCCTCCCGACCGTGTCCGCTCGTTGCCTGTTGGCTAGTCACCGCCACGACAATACTCGACCTTTACCATCAGAGCGACCATCCGGCCGATATTGGCGGACTTTCCTGTGCGCATCCATTTACTATTTTACAGTCTGCTGGCAATCGGACCGCACAAGGCTGATATATGTGGCCCATTTTTTGTAGAGCCCCCGCTCCATCCCGCTTGACCCTCTTCCATCTCGACCGTCCATCGATCGGGATCACCTCATTCTCGCATGGCACGCATTGCCACTCCGCCGCTTGGCGGACTGCGATCGGCGCCGATTTCTGCGCCTGGGTTCAACGACGACCTGGACGACGACGAGCCGTGGCTGACGGGCCCTCGCCCGATCAAGGCGCTGCCCAAGCGCCCTTCGCTCTCTGCCGGGCAGCACCAGACGCCTCCGCGAACCAAAGATCCGCCTCCCCTCCCGCGAGGAGGCGAAGCGGACACTGCGGCGGTGGTGCCTTCCAAGACGCCTTCGCTCGACTCGGGCCCGTCCGAGGACCAGCCCTCCCCGCCGTCCACGCCTATTTTCCGCTACACCCCGATCGACTTTAGCGCCTTCGAAGACGACGGCGGCGCAGGCGATTACGATCCTGATCTGGATGGATTCGGCTTCGCAGGGTACGTCGATCATCATGCCGATGGAGGAGCGGGGAGCAAGAAGCGCAAGGTCCCTGCACCCGGTCAGCTCTCGCCCCTGCCCACTTCCCCGCCGTTCGCAGCGAGCCCGATCCGCTCGCGCTCGCCCCGTATACCTGCGAGGGCTTCCCCGTCCGGCAAGCCCGAGAAACACCGCACCTCGCCCGCGGCGCTGGCGGTGCTGCGCAACAAGGACGCCATCAAGCGCAAGAAGCAGTCGGTGAGTCTTTCATCTTTGCGGTTCCTTGGGCGGAAGATGTTGAGGAGAGATCTGGATGGGTTTCAACAGATGGCGGCGGTCATGGGTGCGCTCTCGCTCGGCGACTCGCTCGCGCTCGAGTCGGCTCTCCTCGAAGCCGTACCAAGCGCGGCATCCGTCAAGGCCACTCCTGCCAAAACCCCTCCCTCGCCGACCTCTGCGTCCTCATCTCCTTCGAACTTCCCCGCAAGCGAGTTCGAGTTCGCCTGTCACAGCACCAGTACGTTCCTCTGCGGCACCTCGCATGCCTTCCTGCCGAATGCTTACTTGTTCTTCTCTCCAAGTCTCCGACCGTCTCGCCTCGATGCGCGAGGAGGTGGCCGTCCTCTCCGAGCGACTGGAGGCGGAGCTTGCGCGGGAGCGCAGCGCCAAGCCGCCCTCGTCTGCCAACGGTGACGTGGGCGCATCGTCGGCGGGCAATGGAGGCGGGGGGAAGATGCTCGTTGCGAAAGCGACGATGACGGTCGCGACGCAGACGACCGACCCTCCCCCGTCCGAATTCGAGACTGTCGGCGTCAAGATCATGACGCCCCGCCCGCTCGGCGAAGCCGAAGGTGCTTTCTTCACGCTTCCCCTAGCCATTTTCTAATCCATGCTGAGCCGCTGCCGCACTCTGCGCAGCTCCCGCCGCCGATGCGCCTCGCCCATCGTCCAAGAAGAAGTCCTCGAAGAAGAACCGAGCGAACTCGTCCAACCCGCACCACGTCCGGAACTACGTCCCCGGGCGGACGAAGCCGTCGGCGACGCAGCAGACCGCGCCAGACGAGTCGACGCTCCTCTTCCCCGCTCCCCTGCGCTTCCTCTCCGCCGACAAGCCCGCGCCGCCCAACGCCGACCCTGCGACGGCCATCTCGCCCGCCGACGAGTTCCTCTGCCCCTTCTGCGAGTACGCCATCTTCTTCGGCTCGACCGAGGCGATGCAGCGCGCAGTGCGTAAGCGCAAGAAGGTCCTCGCTACGCGCCGGAGGGCGCGCGAGCGTGCCGCCGCGGCGGCGAACGGGGTCGCGAGGGACAAGGGCGTGGACGGCGTGGACGGCGATGGGCACGGCGAGGGGAAGAAGGGAAAGAAGGGAAAGAAGAAGGGCGCGGTGATCGTGCCGGTCATTGACGTTGGGACCAACACCGACTTTGCCGAGTTCATGCCGCCCTGAGCGGGGAGGGGGGAGCCGCTGCGGACGTTCATCCACGACGGTCCGTCTACTGCTCGATGAGTAAGCACCGTCATCGCTCCCCCTCCTTCCCATTCCTTCTCTCACTCCGTTTCTTTCCTTGCTTTCTCGTCCCGTCTCTCACTTTTCTCGCTTCTCTCCCTCCTACCTTGCTCGATCTTCTTCTCCTTAGTTTCTTCCATTCTCGCTGTTCCCTTTTCTCCACGCATTCTGCATTTCACGTTACCCTTTCACATCATCCACTTTCTTCAACTCATCATTTCACTCTCGCATGCCCATCTCTCTCCCTAGCATAGCGCATCGGTGCCCGTCGTATACCTCTTGGCTGGACATCATGCTCGTCTTTCGTTTCCTCTAAACACGTTGCCCAGCTTGATCACGTCTCCTACACACGCACATACACACCCTGCAAGCTAGCTCGCACTGTTCCGTTCGCAGCAGTCACAGTAGTCGCACGCATTCATCTCTCACTCTCGCTGTGCTTGGCCTGTCCTAAGTCGGAGTTTCACTATGCATTTGTACAGTACTATCATCTTTGAAAGTGTCGCGCAAGCCGCGTCTCGCAAGACCGTCGTGACAGACAGTCAGACAGGCAGTCGACGTTAGCCTTGGCCCGACGGCTGCCAGTCACACTGCACAGCACACCCACTACCGCCAAAGAGTTGCTCAATTCAGACTCATTGACCATGCATATGAAACTACCTCGACGCGTCCAGATTTCTGTACCTCTCCATTTCACGAAGTTTGCCTCCCAAAGTCTACCTGCCTCGACGGTGTGCAATTTGCACCCAACGGGTGCTCCTCGGATGCATTTGTTCACAGGGGCTTGCCGGCGAGCGTGCGCTGGAGCATTGCGAGCCCCGCTATTGGTACAGAAGCCTGATCAGCTCGATGGACAGATTGGAAGGCATCTCCTCAATGCGCACCTTCAGGCTGGTCCTGTGGAGAAACCTAAGTCAGCTCTTTGTGAACATCGGAAGAACTGTAATTATTAGACAAACCCAGGGGACCATATGACCAGCTCCGTTGATGGTCGAGAAAGTGAAGCCATTCGCAGAGCGGGTCAAACCCGCCACACGTCCCTCGACACTCCACTCGCGGAGAGGCTGGGCGTTGAACGCCTCCTTGCCGGACCACTCGAGCATCGACGCCCAGCGCAGGTTGCCGACCTGACGTACGAAGACAAAGTCCCGTGAATGAGTAAGGAATGAGATATAGGACATGTGGAAGTCGCAGGAAGGCAGCGCACCCAGTTGCAGATCTGCATGAGATACGGGGAAAGGAGAGGTCAGTGGGAGAATTATAATGGGAAGTATGACAATGTAGCACCCAGTCCAGCGTTCCGACATAGAGGTGGACGTTGATGCCACGCTCCAGCAGTTGCGCAACATACAGCTGAGTCGGCGCGGCCCCTACACCTTCCCGTGCGGGTTCGTCAACAGCGCTCTCCACCATTATCTGCTATTGAAACGCACTGTCAAAGTTCCCGTTGAACTCGCGGCCGATGCGGTTCGAGCACTGTATCGTCAGCGGGAAAGTATGTCAAGCCCTAACTAGACAGCACACGGCGATAAGCCAGCGACGCACAGACTTGAACGGCCCCAGCGCCTTGGGCACGCCGAGCTCCTTGCGCAGCGCGGGCTGGTCGAGATAGGCACGGATAGAGCGTGTGATGGGGTAGCAGAGGTCCTCGTCCAGAATGCAGTGCTGTTGCGCATCACACATTCGCCTTCGTCAGCCTGCCGGCGCTCGTCACGCTCGGAAGTGGTGGCGTACCTCCTCGAGGTTGTACCTGTTGTTCATGAATTAAATGAGCAGGCTGAAAACCGAGAAGATGAGGTTGAGGAAAGGGACGCAACGGGTTTCTCTCAGCGGTGAAAAGCGGCTCGTCGAAGACGTCCGAGCACCACGACATGGCTGCCTCGCAGCCGATGCGGTCGAAGTGGTTGACGCACTCCCGGTCGAGCCACGCTTCGCAGCGAGGAATCTATGCCGAGGCGATAAGTCAGGTCGGACACCTCAAAGCAGAGCGCAGCGGACTTACAGACGCCTGCAGCTTGACGCAAGTCTTGACATCTGCGATAGGCGCGAGGCCGGTACCATTCGCACTGATGGCGTTGGGCTTGCACATCATGTCGTACGACGACGTCAGCTGGTGGATCGAGTCCGTGATGCCGTTGCCGATCAAACTGTTTGCGGACGAAGCGGGACGGGTTGAGCACGTAGGTGGAAGGGTAAGTTATTCTGAAGGTGAAGGGGAAGAGGACTCACACGTTCGTGAGGTTGATCTGATGAATGGGAAAGTAGCGGTGGGTCAGAATGAGGGATATAGGGCTACGGGAGAGCGTGGAACGCACAGGCGTAAGCCCCTTCTTGACCAGCTCTCGGTTCTGGTCAACGACTTCGGCCGCAAAAACCGGCAAGTAGCGACCTTCAACATCACAGAGTGAGCCAATGAGTTATTTGTATCATCTTTTAGTATGATATGGAAGGTCCAAGGATGGCGAAGGCGGGGAAAGCGGCTCAGGGAGACCAGGACGTACCGCCGTATGACTCTCCGGCCATGGTGAACGCGCGGCTCTTGAACTGAGAGAACTGTTGGATGACAGAGAATTAGCGGCTGTAATGACGCGATTGAAATATCTAGTGCTACTCACCGTCTCAAAGAAGATGGAGATGAACGCGGCGGCTGTGAACAGTCGGTAGTAGAACCCTCCAAGATGTGCTGAACATTAGAATCAATGCCCATTGCTCACCATCCACTGCAGCCTCCTCCGTCCGGCCAACGTGCTGGCCATGTTCGCTGTACGAGAAGCCGACGCCGATAGGGGAGTCAAGGAAGAAGAGGTTGGCTGTCCCGATCAAAACATGATCAGCGCACTTGAGTCAGGCCTCGCGAGGGAGGAAATCCAAATTCCAAATTTACCGTTGGAGTTCCACGCCCACGGGTTCCAGGTGGTACCGTTCGAGTTCTCGAGGTCCGCGTCCTGCACGACACGCATAGGCCCCTGTGCAGAGAGTAGACCGCGTTCAGTGCGAATGCGACCGCGGGAGGGAGGGAAATGAGTTACGAGCTCCATAAAGTTACCGAGGCTACTTGAGCATCCAGGACCTCTGTCGCGATTTGGGTGAGTATGAGTACGGAGGCCAACGAAACGTCAAACATTCATTATTACCCGTTGATCCACCTGTCGAGGGAATGTCAGACCGGGCGAAGCTAGAAGACGCGAGAGAAGACGAACATGATCACACCGTCTTGGTCCGGGTTCGAGCGAGACTCATAGAAGGTGAAGAAAAGATGACGGTCGCCCGCACCAACTCTATGAGCGTCATGTCAGTATGTGAAGGCATGAGACTCGGCGTAGGCTGTTGGAAGCGTACTCGAGGTAGCCGCTGTCTGTGCTCCTCCGCCTCACATTCAGCCTGATCCGCGAATGAACACTTAACGGGGTTGAAGCACTCACAGCTGCGCACAGTCGGGTCACCAAAAGTCCCTCCTCCACTGGCATCATGCGCCTTGATGCGGATGGAGTGGTTCGGCCACGCCTTGTGCGAGAGAGTCGTGAAGTCCTCTGCGATGTCCGCGTCTGGGTCGTTCAGCGGCAGCTGCAGTGCTGCGTGTGCACTGAGCGGCAGCAGGGCGCCAAGAAGAAGAGAGAAAAGAAGCATTTGGGGGAGGTGGTGGTGGTGGTGAGGAAGAAGGGGAAGCCCGAGCTCCTGATAAGGGGGAGTGATGGACACGCGTGTTGCACGCGAGCGTGATCGCGCGATGCCGATCAGCCGAGCCGTCTTCAACCGTCGCAGTCGAGCCGATGTACGTCTGCCGAAACGGCTGTCGTACTACGAGGTAGAACTGACATCGGGTTAAATATCTATATTGAAGATTGCGATGACTTTTGATACAACAGAGACCATGTCCGAGGATTGTTCGGGCCGAACAAGGGAGTTTCTGAGACTGCAGCTGGTCAATCCCACACGTCCATCAGATAGCTAAACACAGACTCCAACCTGATAAGCGACAGATTGAAGGGAAATTTCCCACATTGTGTTCCGACGAGCGAAGCGATAGCCAGCATCTGCACCTCCCAATACACGATTGGTCCTCTGCACAATGTCAGGTCAGCTGAGCCGAGGGATGCCCTTTCGCCTGATTGGCCGTATTTGCTTTTGTTGATATTTTATTTCTGTGAATTGGAATTGCATTAGTTATAATAACATCTGGCTGCGTGACGGCGAAAGAAGGAGACGCTGGGGAAACCTGTGGCTGTGAAAGACACGAGAGTAGCCGGAACTCCTGAAAGTCCCCTAGCTTTCTTTCTGAATGTTGTAACCAAGCTGACGTTGACCTATTTGCTTCATGCAGATTTTAGCGATGTAGGCAATGTTGCCACTTAAAGGACGATTGAGGTGTGTCGCACAGACTTCCGGCGATGCGTCATAGAGTTCTACTGGCTGAAACGCGGTCTCCTCTCCCTCGAGCTCTTCTCTTCTCCCTGTTCTCCCTCCTCCCGCTCACGCTCTAAAGCTTTGTTCTTCAATTCGGATCTCACATCGCCTTATTGCAACTGTTAATCTCACTCATACCCCCCGAGGGCTCCCTTCAATTTCGCACATTAGTCGACAGTCATGCCACCCGACGTTCGCTTTCGCGGTCTTCCCGACCTACAGAATCAACTCATCAGGTCCACTGCTGGTCCTATTCAATTCGATGTTCCTCAATATCATCCCATCTCAGCTTTTTGCTAGGGTATAATGGACTCGTCTACGCCAGGTGCCGGACTGTACATCGACAAACTCAATCAAACAGACATCGTTATCATCATTCGATCCGGACCATCGACTTTGGTTCTTCACGCGGACGTCTGGATGACTTCCGGTGGCAACTTGGCCGATGCGCTGAGGGCACTCACCCGGCAGTCGTCTTTATCTGCTGATACAGAAGTCATCTCCTTCAATATGCCCGAGGCGAAGCATGTTGCCACTCCTGCTTTAAAGGACTCTCTCGGTTCTCAAATGCCCAGTTTACTGGCGTCGGCTACCCGCACAACCATTACAATCTCCTTCCTCGATTCACTTCGATGTCCATCGAAAAATCAGGTGGAGCTTTACGCGCTCCCAGCGCGCGCAAGCCGTGGTACGATGCCGGAGATGCGGCCGCCATAGGTTTCCAGTACGGCGGTCGCCTGCAGTTGATCATGCGTATGGTTTCGGTCATCGTTACCGGAACCTCGGACAACTGGCTGCAGTACGGCGTCGATCGCTATTCCGCGATTCCTGCGCTCGATCAAACCACACGCCTCGTCTTGGTGGCGAGGCGAACTGCGTCAATCTCGTATTCGCATCCTTGCGGACGCCCAAAGCCGATCTACTGTGCCTTTCGGAGAGCCGGACCCTCGGATCGGTATGCAGTTCCGCACCGAAGCGGAACTGGATATTGCTTGTGGCGCTATCGAGTCTCTTTTCGACCTTGTCGGAGCTTTGTGCGAGGTCTGCCGAGCGCCTTGTCAATGGATGTGCCGGGGCTACAAGCGCGCAGCGTACTGTGTCCCTGCGCATCAGAAGAACACTGGCAGGAACACAGGGAGGTGCGTACTTCAGATGCTATCTCCGCTTGCCCGGAAAGATTATGAGCATGCTTGCTTCTCGTTTCTCCTTGCAGTGGTGTAAATAGCAGCGGGCATGATTCTCTTCGCCGCTGGAGATTCACATGGGGTTCTTTGGTGCAGAAACGTTAATCCATGACATGCATAGAAGCCTTGTCTGCGCTATTGAGTTCTGCGTTGTCTTGCGTTGCGCACGGCAGGGCACCCACACTGGACTGCGCTCGCCGGTTCGCGTCTTTCGTAGCAGCTGAAAATGTTACAGTATGAAGAGCCTGAGGCCAGTCCCTTATTTGAAATTCACTTTTGTTGAATACATGATGGACTGTGCAGCATTTAAGTTAGGCAATCGAACGACTGGGGACTGGGGACTGGTCGCAGAATCTCCGCAGATTCGTCAAGTAAATGTCTGGTGAGAAAGAGCTGCTTCCGATAGAGAATACCACAGGAAGAGATAATGAGCGTAAAGACCTCCTTAGACTCTCCTTATGGAAGCCGGTGTCAGCTGGAAAGGGAGACACATATCGGTTAAGCATGGAGCGATGTGCTGTGAGTCCCGCAACACGGGCTTTTGAGAGTCTGTCTGTCAAGGTTAGCAGTTGTGACCTGCACAGGAGACGTTACGAGCAAGCTTTTACAGGGTTGCAGACTCTCATGAGAATGGAGGCAGAAAATGGTCAGCATACACACCAAGGCGTCCTGGAGGTGTGACCTCCTGCTAGAATCCAACGACTCATGTTGGGTCTGGTCTAGATCAACCATCCTTGCCTGATTTTACTGCAGGCCTATTTGGAGATTTGGATTATTCGAAAAGAAATTGACAAATAATCTGAACATGTGGCGTGTATTTCCCAGCGATTGTTTCTCACCCCTCGGATGGGCAGCCTTCTGTTTGCGACAGGCTTGATTGTAAAGTATAATGCACCAATATGAGAGAAGAGTTCTATAACCCCCCTCCACAGCAATTCAAATCCCTTTGGCTCCAGATCCCAAAGCACAAAAGCAAGCAGTGCGACGGAAACAAACATCTTCCTTGTTGTGCAAGTCGATCATCAACCCATTCTCTGCCTGTGCCTACATGTAGAGAAAACCACTGCTTTCCGCCAGTTTGAGACACTTCTTTACCCTAGGGTAATCTTCCCGGACCATGGGAGATGGCTACCCTTGCGGGCATGGCCTGTGAAGACGCTTCAGTCTCGTTGTCAGCCAGGGCTGCCGCAGGTGCTGGGTGCAATTGATCAGAATGACACTTTAGGCATACTTGAAAGCTTACTTCTCCCATGCTGCCTTTATTCGATCATTACCTTCCCAATGTGCAGCCGTAACGGTCCTTCAGTCCTTGTTGCCATCTGGGGCTCATAGACCCAATATGCACCATACATTACAAACATTCGCATCAAGTTCCAAACCTGTAGTAAGATAAATGTCTAGGGAACTGTTGGGGGGCGGGGCCTCGGGGTTTGCTGCACCCTTCCGGAAGGCCTCTCAAATGTGGGGCGTGCGCAGAGGTGCACAGTGAGCGCCGACTGCCAGTTCCAGCCTTTGTCCTCATCGTGATCCTTGAGTTTATGTGGGTCAGATTCAGAGGAGTGGTAGGAATTACCCGCAAATAATTGCACGAGAAGCCAGGAAAAGAAGCAGGGCTTCTGTTCAGCAACCAGCATTGCAGCTTTCGACGCTTCAGCGTTTTCTTTCCTATCAGTTGCGAGGGTTTAAGATAATGCTAAGGTCTTCATGACACCATGCATTAATTTGAGTCAAATAGGCCCTCCAATACATGCAGTACAGAGTCTAGGCGGTGTGCGAAGCGCGGTGGTGTTGCCTGAACAAGGGACGGCCCTCGCTCGTCGGCAACGTATGCGAGGGCCTGAGGGCGAATTGCTACTGAGACTGTGATAACTATACTCTGATAAGGCACTCTTTACACGAGCCTCAATGTCACGTAGGCCGCGACCAAGGCTAGAGGACAGCGTCACGCACGCAGCGCGGCACTCGGAAGACGTGGCTTCAAGTGCCGGTGGCAACTGTTATACGTTTTCAGAGCTGTTGGCTGATAGAATTTCCAGAAGATTTTCAGTTGGCTTCCTACACACCGCCATTGGTACACATTCAGCGAGGGAGCACGCAGGGGCGCGCCACACGCCATCGGACCCCGACGAGCATCTTGGTTGCAGATGCGTAGATGTGCCACAGAAGTAAGGGACTGACGCTGAAGAATATGTCTGAAGCCCCTTTCATCCCTGCAACAGGAAACGGGGATCTGTTCCCAACAACCGTGTCCAGGAACCAGCTTTCGAGTGGCAGACTGGACCTCATCCAGCCAGCTTATCCGACACATCCAGCACGAAACGACAGTACCACACACGTTTTATCAGGAGTTCCAGCAAATTTTATCGGTCTGACAACGTGGAAAGCGACGCGCAAGCGCATCTGCACTGTGCTGAGCTGAAGGAAAGGTCGAGAAACGAGTGTCACCGGCCTTACGACGGCGTGCCTTTTATCGCAACCCTAACGTCGCAGCCGGGCCCAGCTAACGTCACCTTGGACTTGCGTAAGGTCGCCATCGCACAACGACATCTTCCTCCAGTCACACCCACACCGACACACCGGGCACTCTCCAGTTTCCTTTCTTTTATTCCTCCCATCACCTACACTTCCCCTCTCCCCCCGCCGCAGTAGCGCATAATGGCTCCCCCCGCGCCCGCCGACCCCTCTGGCGCCCCTACCCAGAACCCGGACGACTCTGCGACCGCCATCCTCCGCCCCAAGAAGAGGTCCGTAGCTACCGTATTCGAGCATTGGCGAGAGAAGAGCATGGCTGACCTTCGCGCTGCAGCCCGAACCGTCTGATCGTCGATGAGGTGCGCTGCTCCGCATCCGCCACTCGGGAGATAACTCGCGGGTTGCTGACGCGGCGGGATCTTGGTGGCGGATGTGCAGGCTTCGGCAGATGACAACAGCGTGGCGACGATCAACCCTGCAACGATGGAGACGCTCGGACTGTTCCGGGGTGACACGATTATTGTCAGGTACGTGCGAGCTTCCGCCCTTCGGGACGAGGAACGAGGCGTTGATGTGGGACGGGCATCACAGGGGCAAGAAGCGCAAGGACACCGGTATGTTCTGCTTAGGAGATGGGCACGCTGGGCTTGCAGCTGAAGAATGTGGCGGCCGCAGTCCTGATCGTCCTGTCTTCGGACGACGTCGACGAGGGCAAGATCCAGATGAACAAGGGTGCGTGCCTGACGCCCCTCTTAAGGTGGCGAGACCAGTCCGTTTAATTCGCCTTCCTCCCACAGTCGCGCGCAACAACCTGCGCGTCAAGCTCGGAGATGTCGCGACCGTCCATGCTTGCCCCGAAATCAAGTACGGCAAGCGGATCCACGTCCTGCCCTTCGACGACTCGATCGAGGGCCTCACCGGAAACCTGTTCGATGTCTACCTCAAGCCCTACTTCCTCGAGGCGTACCGCCCCGTCCGCAAGGGCGACACCTTCGTCGTTCGCGGCGGCATGCGCGCCGTCGAGTTCAAGGTCGTCGAGACCGACCCCGCGGAGTTCTGTATCGTTGCGCAGGACACCGTTATCCACACTGGTGCGTCTTGCGCTGATTATCAATCTTGGCTTTTCCTCCTCCGAGCTAGCTGACCCCTTGTCGCGCCTGTGCAGAGGGCGACCCGGTCAAGCGTGAGGACGAGGAGGCGAACCTGGCGGACGTCGGCTACGACGACCTCGGCGGCTGCCGAAAGCAGCTCGCGCAAGTGCGCGAGCTTGTCGAGCTCCCGCTGCGCCACCCGCAGCTGTTCAAGTCCATCGGTATCAAGCCGCCGCGCGGCATCCTGATGTACGGCCCGCCCGGTACGGGTAAGACCCTCATGGCGCGCGCCGTCGCGAACGAGACCGGCGCGTTCTTCTTCCTGATTAACGGTCCGGAGATCATGTCCAGTGCGTTCTCCCTTCGCCGCATCTGCAGGGGTGGGCAGCTTGGCTGATGGTGATGGTTGCGGCGCACGTCACGTTCTGCAGAGATGGCGGGCGAGTCCGAGTCCAATCTGCGCAAGGCGTTCGAGGAGGCGGAGAAGAACAGCCCGGCTATCATCTTCATCGACGAGATCGACGCGATCGCACCGAAGCGTGAGAAGACGAACGGCGAGGTCGAGCGTCGCGTCGTGTCCCAGCTCCTCACCCTTATGGACGGCATGAAGGGTGAGTTTTTCCCTGCAGACTTCGGAAGCGACCATCTTTACTAACGTTGCGTGCAGCTCGCTCCAACATCGTCGTCATGGCTGCTACCAACCGGCCGAACTCGATCGACCCCGCGCTCCGCCGCTTCGGTCGCTTCGACCGCGAAGTCGACATCGGCATTCCCGACCCGACTGGCCGTCTCGAGATCCTCCGCATTCACACCAAGAACATGAAGCTTGCCGAGGACGTCGACCTCGAGCAGATCGCGGCTGAGACCCATGGTTACGTCGGTGCGGACATGGCGAGCTTGTGCTCGGAGGCGGCGATGCAGCAGATTCGGGAGAAGATGGACCGTACGTCGTGGGATCTTGCGGTCTTGGTTAGAAGAAGGGAGCGGGGAGCTGATGGTTTGCTGGGGCGATTGGACAGTCATCGACCTCGAGGAGGACACCATCGACGCGGAGGTGCTCGACTCGCTCGGCGTCACGATGGAGAACTTCCGGTTCGCGCTCGGCGTCTCGAACCCGTCCGCTCTCCGCGAGACCGTCGTTGAGGTCCCGACCGTGACCTGGAACGACATCGGCGGTCTCGACAAGGTCAAGCAGGAGCTCCAGGAGACGGTGCAGTACCCCGTCGAACACCCCGAGAAGTTCATCAAGTACGGCATGTCCCCGTCCAAGGGCGTCCTCTTTTACGGCCCGCCCGGTACGGGTAAGACGCTCCTCGCCAAGGCCATCGCGAACGAGTGCCAGGCCAACTTCATCTCGATCAAGGGTCCCGAGCTGCTGTGCGTATTTGTCCGCGCTTCCTTAAGCGATTGTGTACCGTGTGCTGATGCGAGCGGCTCGGGCGATGCAGCACTATGTGGTTCGGGGAGTCCGAGGCGAACGTCCGCGACGTCTTCGATAAGGCGCGTGCGGCCGCACCTTGTGTCATGTTCTTCGACGAGCTCGACTCGATCGCCAAGGCTCGTGGCGGCGGCGGCGGCGGCGACGCTGGCGGCGCGGGCGACCGTGTCCTGAACCAGATCCTTACCGAGATGGACGGCATGAACGCGAAGAAGAGTGAGCAACCATTTGTTTGTGTGGTCGTTCGGAAGCGAGTTGCTCACAGCATTCTTGCGAACAGACGTCTTCGTCATCGGCGCGACCAACCGTCCCGACCAGATCGACCCTGCCCTCCTCCGTCCCGGTCGTCTCGACCAGCTGATCTACATCCCCCTCCCCGACGAGCCCTCGCGCATCTCAATCCTCAAGGCGACGCTCAAGCGCTCGCCCGTGGCGCCGGACGTCGACCTTGAGTTCCTCGCCAAGGCGACGCACGGCTTCTCGGGCGCGGACCTGACCGAGATCTGCCAGCGCGCGGCCAAGCTCGCGATCCGCGAGTCGATCAACCAGGACATCGAGCGCTCGCGCGAGGCCAAGGAGCGCGCGGAGGCCGCCGGCGAGGAGGCCGCGATGGAGGAGGACGTCAAGGAGGAGGAGGGCGAGGACCTCGTGCCGTACATTACCCGCGCGCACTTTGAGGAGGCAATGCGCTTCGCCCGCCGCTCCGTCTCCGACCAGGACATCCGCCGCTACGAGCTCTTTGCCCAGAACTTGCAGCAGTCCCGGAGGTGAGCCTTCTTCCCTTCGTTCTCTTCTTCTCCCCCTCATGACTGACATTCTCTCTCCCCGCCTCGCAGCTTCGGCGCCGCGTTCTCCTTCCCGTCCACCTCGGGCGACGCGTCCGGATCCGCGGGCGGCGCGGGCGAGGGCGGCGCGGCGTTCGGCAACGTGGAGGGCGGCGACGACGACCTGTATGCTTGAGTTGGGGTGGAGTCGAGTTATGGGATCGGGTCGGGCGGGGTTGAGGGCACCTTGCGCGAGTGATGATACGCTGCGTTCGGTCGCCTGTTCTTTTAATGTAAAATAGAAATGCGAGAGCTTTTCCGATTCTGTTTGTGCGGCTGCGCGGGTGTGGGACTGTGCGTTCGAGGGGCACTGTGGCAGTCTAGGTCACAGACGTTGAGATCGTTCGAGTTCTGATTGGTCTTGAAAGCGCTCAACTTCGGCTCATGGTATCTTCACGTTCTGTCTACCGTCAGCACTATTGCGTGCGCATGGGCATTTTGCAGCCTCAACGCGTCGCATGCATGACATGCCGAAGCGACGAAGGCACAGCCAGGAAGGCAGCACAGCTACGTCTTTTCACGTTAATGCAGTGTGCCACGCGCATAAAGATGGAGAATTGGCTAGTTCTTTTGTCTCCAGCATGGTTGAGATCGAGGGGCAACTATATCTATTCATGAACAGTTCTAGTGTTCGTCTGTCGCTCCTAGACCCGCTCGCTCCTTATTCCCTTCCCACCGTCCCGTAAACTTCCTTCCTTCTCTGGTCTGCGATGCCCGATGCCTCACGATTGTCAGCGCCGAAAAATGTGTGTCTCTCACCAGACGGGATACGCACCCCACAACGGCATCTCCCTGCGGACCCGCGCAAGTTGATCGAGGTCAATGTCCGCGAGCGCCCAGACTGGCTTGTCCGTCGTCGACGGCGTCTGCGCGAGCACGTCACCCCAGGGAGAGACGATGAGCGAATGCCCGTACGAGACGCGCGTGGGCGTGTGCTGCCCTCTACGGTGAACGGACGGAGAGAGGCGAAAGGGGAAGCAAAGTCAGCAGGTGAGGAGGTACAGGGTAACGAGAGAGCGAGGACGCACATTTGCGCAGCAGCGATCACGTATGTTTGAGTCTCGATTGCACGCGCACGAAGGAGTGTTTCTGACGGAAAGGATGGAGGATTCGGGTCAGCGGTGCCATTCCCAGCCAGTCGCGATGGTGCAGCGAGGAAGACGAACGCCAATGCGCAGCGCCCTGGAGTATGACACGGCTTCTGATTAGCTGGCATCGCGAGTAATGACCCGGAGATCACTTACGGTCTTTACGGTGAAAGCTGAGGGGTATGTGATGATGTCGGCTCCTTTCCGACGAAGGATGAGAGAGGGCTCAGGGAAGCTGAAGGATCGACGCCCGAAAAGCGTATGTGTGAGAAGGTCTCTCGAGAGCAGTGGCTAGGGGTCGACATACCGCAAGTCATAGCAGGTCAGAGATCCGACTTGAGGGAAGCGTGAGCAGTCTGGGTCTGGCAGTGTGGAGCGAAGTGGACGCACTGGCGCCGATCGGTGATCGGGTGGGTTCGATGATCTCCTTCCCTGGCTCAGTGGTGTTGCTTTCGAGGATCTTTAGCCCTCCTTTAATGTCCACATCAAACAGGTGTAGCTGTTGATGCCACCCTCCTAGTCAGGTTGGCGTAATCCGGACGTTGATAACCATGTTGATTCACCCACCTTCCGGTACGAGCTCTTCACCTCCCCGTCCGCCCCGATGATAACATGGGTGTTCCAGCAGCGGTTGTCCGTCGCTCCAGCCTCGTGCACACCGACGGAGACGAAGACATTTGCGTCTTGCGCTGCAGCGCGCAGAGGCGTAAGGAACGATGAGGACGCGAGCGGCTCAGAGAGCTTGGGCACGTCCGTCGCCGCTGCGATGAAGTCTAGTCGCATTGGGTCTATCAGCTTGTTTGTACAAATCCAAAGACAACTTGATTCTTTGAAATGCAGACCGGAAGCCTCTGGCAAGAATACCGCCTTCGCGTCCGCCTCATGAGCTCGCCAGCCTATCGGACCTGACAGAAAGGGCGACGCACCTTAGCACCCTGCGCCGCCGCTCCCGCTATAATCTGCACGCAAGCCGCTACATTTTCGCCGATGGTTGGCACGGCGCGAAATTGGCCGACGGCGGCGAGGACCATGATGTGCTGAGGGCCGTGAGGGTGATGGACGTCGAAGGGCAAGATAGTGGCTTGATGACGCGATCTTCGAAGCTCGTTCGACGCGAAGACGCATCGGGTTTGTTTCTTTTCTTTCTCCCTTTGCTGGCCGGATACCTAGACAAACAAACCCTAACGAAAGCACGGATTCCTGTACGTTTTTAGATTATTTCCATGCGAGGGGCTCGCCGCATTGGTATACCTTGGCAGTGACCAGCCTGGCCCTGATGCGCAGTGCTTTCCAGCGGCCTGTCACTTTGTGAGATGGTAATAGTGTGGCGTGCTTCTCTGGATGGGCTATCCAGGAAGCAGAGGCGGTCTACAGACATCTAGCCCAGAGAAGGTATCTTAAGCTTATTTGTTAAGCACTTGTTGTAAAAACCACACACAACCGAGGTTCCAGACCACTGTGCAGCTGGGCCAGCAACAGTTACCAATACATGCCTTCCGCGACATGGTAAAGGACTCTACTCTAACCCACTCGTAACCGTTGAGAATGCTTGCTGTGTTACTTAGACAAAGCAATATGCAAGATATATTGTTATTTCTCGAACTGTATGCAACACGGGCATTTGGTGTAGGGGCTATCACATCTCATTCGCATTGAGGGGGTCCCCGGTTCAATTCCGGGAATGTCCATTCTTTTTGGTTCTTTTCCTGTGTTCAGTTTCAACAAGTGAATAGGCAAAAGAAACGGTTGAATGCGTAACACTCTTGTGAAATTCCCAACTGCTGTCCACACACATGGAGCGCTCAGTAGATACTACAGGAGCGCCTCTGAAAATGTTGCGCCTGCAGGTTGTGTGAATTTCATCCAGACAAGATTTCATGGGCGTTGGCTTTTCAGAGAGTGAGGAAGTCTGGGAGTGATGTATGACTGTGCCGGGCCGGCAATGGGCAGTGATCGCTCCTCCAAGTAGCATCGACTTCAGTGCACTACGTTGCTTGAATTTCGTGCTCTTGGTGGATGGATCCACATAAACTTGAACCTGTCAGCTTTTCTTCGTTGTGAAACGCGTATTTTGTGACAGTCTGCGCGGTCTGCGCCCGCCAAGCAGTCGCGCGTCGTCTGCGCGTGTTCCGACTTCGACGCAGGAAGCCTTCCTTGCTTGCCTCTTGCCTTCATCTTCATTGCCATCTTCATCTTCTTTCTCTCGCCCGCACATTTACTGACATTCGCTCATTTCACACCGGACTAACGTGATTTCTATACCTATGCTGCGCCCTACGACGCGCCTCATTCTTCGCCAGCCCACGCTCCTTTCCGTCCGCCCGCGCCTTCTCCCTTCCCCGGCCCTCCAGCACCCCATCCTCCGCGCGCTGCACCAGACCCCCGCGCGCTGGGACAGCCCGTTCTCGCTCGAGCCTTCGCCGGGCCCGCAGGTGACGGGCGTGAGCGGGCTGCCGGAGGGGAAGGAGGAGAAGGAGGACAAACGGGGCAAGCGGGAGAAGCTCATCGATGCGCTTGCGAACAATCCTGCGTTCGCGGCGGTTGTGAGCACTCTGCTCGGGCTATCTGTCATCTTTGCTTGTGGCGGGATCTATATGGTGAGTTGGCGGAACTGGTGGCCGAGGGTTGAAGGGATGAGGCTGGACTGGGGAGCGAGAAGACGCTTTTGATCTCCCCCATTGCAAACAATATACACCCTCCCCATATCTTTGGACCCATCCGGACTCCCACTAATTTAATTCCTCCTTCTAACAGGCCTGGTACAAATGGTCCATCGTCCGTCATCGCCTTCCCCATCACCCGGTCCTGCACCGTCTTCTCACCTGCCTCACACTTCCCACAGCTGAACAAGATGGAAGTAGCCTTCCAAAAGGGGTCCGTATACCGTTTTTTCCCTTTCTACATCCTCCATTTTCTCACTTCCGCTCACGCCTATCCTCCAGCTATGACCCCGCCCTCGAGCGTGCGCCCGCTCTCCTTCCCCCTTCACTTTTCCCTTCCTCTCCCCCTACTCTCTACAACCTCACCCTCCGCCCCTTCTCCAGTGGCGAACCTCGCCGACCACGTCGGCCCCGAAGCATCGTCCACGCACATTGCGCGGCCCGAGCAGCCCATCATCCGGCAGATCATGCGCGGCGAGTGCCCGGGGCGGTACTTTCTCATCCTGGGGAGCAAGGGCGTGGGGAAGGCGACGATGATGCTTGAGTGCGTGAAATTCTCTTTTGGGGCTGTAGGAAGGTGCTGATGATCTTTTGCAGTGCGATGCGCGAGATCGACGCGGACCGGATAGCAGTGTGTGAGGCGCATCCGGACTTGGAAGTGTTCCGCCTGCGCGTGGGGAAGGTTCGTCTTCGTTACTGTGCAACCTGCATATATTCTTGATGCTGATGTGAAGATGAGAACAGGCCCTGAACTACGAGTTCCTCGAGGTACGTTTTGAGCGTGCGTGCCCTTGAGCAAGAAGAAGACGCTGATGTAGGCCGGGGATGGCGCAGGACTTCTATGGCGCTCTGTGCGTCCTGTAGTGGGAAGGAATGAAGATGCGGGTGGGTTAATTGACGCCTGGTGACGACGAAACAGATTCCAGGTATGTCTGTGTTTCTCCTGCGCTTGCCGCGGCGAGCATCATTGCTCATGTTCTGTTGGGTCCATAGCGCCGTGAACCCCGGGATGGTACGATTCCCGTCCCGTTGTACTTCCCTCCTTCTCACTTACACTCATGCTCAACTCGGCCTCGCCCGCACCAGCCGGCCCCCTCCTCGACATCGAGGTCCGCCTCCTCTCTCTCCTTTCTCCCATCCCATCGCAACCGGCCGTCCCGCTGATTAGAAACCATGAACCTTAAAAAGCGCGCAATGAGCAAGCTCGAAAAAGTTGCCATGCGCATCCAGCAGAAGACGGGGCACCCGATTGTCTTCGTCTTCGTCCGTCACCTCACCTCTATCTCCTCCTCTCCTCCTTTCCTCCACTTCTCCCTGCTCTTTCCTCTCCAAACAAGTCTCAAACTTACGGTGCGATGAAAACAGAACAACATGCACCTCTTCCCGAACGACGAGACGGGCGCGGCCGTCATCCACCAGCTGCAGCACCGCGCCGAGGCGTGGGCCGAGAGCGGGATTGCGACGTTTGTCTTCTCGTCGGACGACTTTTGGGTGTTTGAGAAGGTGCGCTCGATCTTCCTGCTGCTCTCTACCCCACGGCCCCCCTTCGCTCCCCTCCCCACACCTGTTTTGCGCTGTACGACACATCCTTGGCCTGGCTGCTGGAACAGATGAAGAAGGTCAGTCTGACTTAATTCCATGCTACCGCCACCCTACCAACTCACCGTCACCCCGCACGAACAGAATGCAAACCGCCTCTCCGTCGTCTCAGTGTACGATCTCCCCCGCGCAGACTCGATCGGTGCACTTGCACGCTTCCGCGCCTCGCGCTTTGGGGCCGCAGACCCACTTCTCGCTGCACCGGACAAGGGCGCATCGGTGCTCGAGCAGGTGTACTCCATCGTCGGCGGGCGCCTTAGCCACTTGAGCCACGTCGCTCGCGAGCTCGACCCTCTGGCCGCGGCGCAAAGGCTGAAGGAGAGGGAGAAGGCGTGGCTGTTGGCACGCATAGGTTTGATAGGTGTGTGTGTGTGGCAATGGCGAAAGCCCTAGACGTCGAGCCACCGCTTACGCTGGCGCGCACCGATAGGGGGTGATATGGACGATGATGTTATGGACGAGCAGGTTTGTGGCCCCCGACAGCTCCTGGGCAATGCTGGGGGTGCTGGGACGCAATGGGACACTGATCCCGCCGGGCGGGGTCACAGAAATGGTCCTCGTGCTCGTGGCTGCTTCTCCGCAATCTCGCTCGCCAGCGCATCCCAGGAGACGCCGACTCGGCAGAGACGGACACGGACGCGGATGCGGAGGCGCAAGATGGAGGAGGGGAGGACGCGGGCCCGCCGCTCGAGGCGGACCCCGAGCGCGTCCCGCACGTGAGCTATTATAAGGCGCGGCAACTGATGACGCGGACAGGTACGTTGTTGCGGTATTGAGATGGAGATGGAGAAGAGAGAGGGAAGAAACAGGGAGGGAGGAGCACGCTGATCCGGGTGGGACCGATTTACAGACTTCTTGGAACCGCTGGATCACGCGAATATCATCGCTATTGACGTGCGTCCCTTTTCCTCCTTCCCTTCTTCCCTTCTTCCCTTCCTTCTCTCAGCGCTGAAGCTGATTGACGGACGGACCGGACGGGACAGGTCTCGGTGCGTGCCCGAAGGAAGAAGGGAGAAGTAGGTAGAGGAGGGGAAACTAACTGGATGGTGGCGGGGATGGGGTTAGCACGACGTCCGCACCGACTCGCACCTTCTCCTCACAGCGTGCAGGGAGGTCGTCTCGGAGGAGGGATTCGACGAGTTGTTGGAGGAGACGCGGGATCGTATTGATGAGGTGCGCCAGATGTTCTCAATATGCCGTCTCGTTCTTTTCCGTTTCCTCTTCGACTTCTCCCTCCACTCCTACACTGAAACTGGACTTTCGCCTTCACTTTCACTTTCACTGTCGACCCTCACTCTCACTTTTGCCCTTTTTGGACGCGTGATTCAATCCGGCTGACTCGCGCTACGCACTTGCGCTCCTGATGACAGATCGAATGGCTGAACCGCACGAGGGAGATCAGTACGTCGCTTTCTTCTTTTCATTCCCTTTACATCACATTTCACTATACCTTCCCAAATTATCTCCTTTATTTCTTTCTGATTGTCTGATACTGCTGGCCGTGTGCATAGCTGTCCACGGGCTCATCAAGCACGCAGAGGAGGAGGCGGAGAAGGGCGGAGGAAAGGGGAAACTTACGTTGGAGGTGCGGATTTGAGGTGGTGGGTGAGTGGCTGGATGCATGGGGAAGATGGGAGGGACGGAAGGTGGGAGGTGGAGGCGGAGATCGTGCATGCATGGCAGTGCCAGCGCTCGTCTTTGGAGAGGTTGGGTCTGTAGCGCTTGATCGCTGGCTGCGAACACGGTGAGCATACGCTGCAACGGTTGGGCCTAGGGGTGGAAGAGTACATCCCGCGTGGACATTCGCTTTGCGACTGTGGCGTTGGACCGGCGTGCACACAAAGCGAGGCCGGATGACGCCCCGCAAATGTGAGGCTTTGGCACTCAGGTTGTTTTAAGCGATGAATGCATCAGAATTGTGGAGCGCATTTTGTCTACGGCTGCTCATTACTCACTCTCGGGGCCGGTTTGATGCTCCTTTGAGTTGTCTATGGGAAGACAGCTACCGCGCATCCACAGGGTACCGCTTACGTGCATGCCGTACAAGGTCGCTATCGCCAGATGGGTTTCGACATTTTGAAGAGACTGCAGTGCAAATCGTGAACAAAACAACGAAGAGCTTGATAATGTTTTGCCTAACACAAATGGATGCCGTTGCAATCAAGAAGATGGCAAGCAGAGTCGCTGTCTCGAAAATGCAATATGGATACATATGACCTGGAGACACATAAAGTCAATACTTCCGTAATTGTGAACGTCTAGAAATATCATCTATCCCAGAATCGTGCTCTTCCTCACTCTCGCCACAAATCCCGACGGCGAGAGCTGCACGCCAGCCAAGGACAGCGGCGTGCGCCGAACGCGCGAGGGCGATGGCTTGTCCGGAGAGATAGAGACAGGGCTGATGCTGGCCCCCAGAATGTTGAAACGCTTCTTCCTCGGGATAGAAGGAACTGGGAGTGCGAGCGAGGACATGGAGAAAGCCGACGGAGGTGGCCGAACCACTGTTGCGACCCGGCGGCAGGGTTGGGATGGGTAGGAGGCGGTTGGGAGGGGAAGGGTAGCTGGGAGAGGGAGTAAGAGGGCAATTTTTCTCCAGCATAGGATGTGTACTGGAAGTCGGGGGAGAATGGCGGAGTGGTTGAAGTGGTTGGACGCGGACCACGCGTGGGCAGCGGAACAGTGACGGTCCGAGACCTGGAACGATTGGCCGTTGGACCCTCATCAGCCTCGCTGGATCGCTAGATCATAGGATATGTGACTTGAGTACCTGGTCTTTTCCACTCCAGTCCGTCGTTTTGCTACCGCTCAGCGATTCGACATCAAACGAAGGGAGAAAAGGCTGCCCGTGGCGATTTAAACCCTTAGTCAGCTTACTTCCTTTGCAACTTTCATCGATCAACTGCGCACCACGCTGTCTGCTCCCACCGCACCACAGGGTGTATTCTTCCTCTTCGCCAATCACGCAAGCCTCGCTCAACATCAAGCGGCCCCGACAGCGGTGTTGGGTCGCGCGCGCTTGAACGCCTGCGCTCATCACGTCGGCGACCGCGTCCAGCGGAGCCGAGCGAGAGGACCGAGAGTAGCGAGCTTGGGAGGTGCATGGACGTGTAACAGTTGAGATGCTACGAGGCTGATGAAGGAGGAAAGAGTTGAAAAGGAAGAGGACGTGCGAGTCGAGGAAACTGGGTCAAGTTCTGTTATCTTCCTTTTCCGTGCGAGCATGCCAGTGATGGCACTAGTGCATCTCACGGATAGCTTAAAGCAGACCTCTCAGACCTTCTGAAGATAGCGGGCATGCCGAGTCGAGGAGGCGGAGTTGGAGTGGTTCTGCTGTGTTGCCAGTGCCGTCCGCCCGCCGACATAGCATGGCAATGATAGCGCTGATCCGTCTCGCGGATAGGGATCCCAGACATGCTTGAGCTTATACCTGATTCAATTGGCGGACAGGAGGGAAAGTCACGTCGAACTCTCTCGGCCTCGAGGATGCAAGCGAGCTAGCGTTTGCTCAGTACGAAACGAGTTGTGCATTGCAAAGGTAAATAATGGGTGCCTTCCCGAACGCCACCGAGTCCGACTGAATTGGTCTTTGTAGAATTGCAGGCTGTTTATCGCTGGTGCTCTTACTATGTCAGCTTGCGCATCTGCTGTGAGCTTGTAAGGCAAGAAACGCATGGGAGGGTCAGCGGGCAACGCGCGTCCTTGCTCAAGAATTGAACTCAGTGCGATAACCACAGAGGATGGGCAAATTCGCCGTTCATGGCTTCAGTCATATCCCTAGGAGTTGATCAAGCTCGTCAAGGCAATATAAGCTTTCTGTCGGTCAGCGGCCTGTGCCTGCGATACACAAGGGCGACAGTCACTACATGCTGAAATTGCGATGTTCGGTACCTTTGGTCTGCATCCCGTCGATTCCATGTCTTCACAGTCATACAATGTAAGCTATGAGTTGAGGTGTATTCCGGCCCCTGACGATGGATAAAAAAGAGGAATTGAGTATCAGACGTGCCGCGTCAATCAATGCACGAGCTGCAGACAAGCCGTGAACATTCTCTGCGCGATGCGCCCACAGTCGCGTTTCGCATACTCAGCTTTAGCAACAAGTTACTCTCAGCGATTGCGTCAAAAGTACAGCGAGTGCATAGGCATAACCGAGTAAGGACTCATGAATCGAACAGTTCACTCCGCCACCCCGCCTTCTCTTCTGCCTGTCGCCGAACGACCCCCACCTCCTCCCTCAGATATCCCCCCAGCTCCCTAACCCTCCTGACCTTCCCATCCACATCTTGCACCTTGTCCTGAACTTCACAGACTTCCTCCAGCACCTCCCCCTCCGCCTCCTCCACGTGCCGCTCGATGCGCTCCACGCTCGTCTCCGGCCCCTTGTCCGCCTCGGGCAGCAGCAGCGGGGCCGTTCCGACCGCGATGGCCGTGTCTGACTCGAGGACCTCGGGCGCAGCCGAGTTGGTGGGGGGTACGATGGGCGAAGAAGAGGAGGACTCGTTCTGGGGAGGGAGCGTGTGGATGATACCATGTGTGGTGATCTGCGTGGCAGTGTGCGGGTCGGGAGAGAAAGGGGGCTTCGGCTTGGGGGAGCGCGAGCGCGGCGGGGCCGTTAAGAGCGCGGAGAAGTAAGCGGCCAGCCGGGAAGTCCGAGGACTTCGCAGACGCTTCGCCTCCGCCCGCCGATGGACCTCCCACGCGCGCTCGTCCAGCGCCCGCAGCCCTTGCCGCACTTGCTGCTCCACCGCGATCCGCACCACCATGCGCAGCACGACCCTCGCGAGCGGCCGCAGAGCCCACGCGATGAGCGGGTGCGTTTCGCTCTGCAGCTTGATGTCCAGGTCGGGTATGCTGACGCGCACGTCCGTGCGGTGCTCGTCGAAGAACGACTTGGGTCCCTCAGCGGCGGAAGAGGACGAAGGAGGAGGATGCGCGAGTTCCGCGTCCACTTCGACGCTGAGCCCGCGTTCACCGAGGGAGAGCGAGAGGAGTCCGCGCTCGGTGAGCGTGAGGGGCGGGAGGCAGGCGGAGATGGGATTGGGAAGGCGGGAAGCGAGGTAGAAGGAGAGGTGCGAGAGGGTGAGTTGGAGGGAAGTGAGCGTCAGGTGGACGCGCGAGGCGAAGGGCGGGGGCGGCTCGGGGGTGGAAGGGTGTGGGGAGGGATGGAGCGTGAGAGTCGGCGATGCGGAGACGGAGAGCGTGGAGGGTAGGATGGAAAGGGAGGTGAGGATCAGGTCGTCGAGGACGAAGTCGAGCGTTGGGGAAGAGAACTCCGTTCTGCGCAGCCGAGGTAAATTGTCGATCAGTCTGCCCGCCGTCGAGACACATGGTCTAGACTTCAACGCACCTCGGTATAGGAACCTCTTTCAAGAACCCCATCAATTGCGGCAAAGCCACGTTCAACGCGTCTTTCCACAGCCCGCCCACGCTGCCGGTCAACGCGCCCCAACCCACAGCCAGCCCGTTCCCCAGCTCCGCCCCGAGCGCCTGCACCGCACGGACCAGTCTCCACAGCTCCTCATCATTCTTTACGCCAGACACGAAAGCCTCGACCTCGTCCCGCAGCGTCCGAAGCGCAGCGCGGAATGCCGGTTCTTTCTCCAGCAGCGTCGCGAGGCGGTCGTACAGTCCTTCCGCGTCCACTCGCGCGCGACGCGAGTGCGCGTACGGCACATCGGTGAAGAGGTGGGAGAGGAAGGAGTCGAGGTCGGAGAGCCAGGCTTGGACGTTGGAGGAGTCGTGCGCGGATTCGGCGAGGCGCTGGAAGGTGGTGGGGAGGTGGGTGAAAGAGTGGGAGGAGATGGAGGAGAGGAGGCGGGTGAAAGACTGGAAGGCGGAGAGGATGTGCGAGTCGGGATCGGAGAGTGTCGCGGAGGGGTGGATGGAGGATGGGAAGGAGGAGGCCGTGTCGGCTGTGCGCGAGGCGATAATGAGATACTTGCGCAAGAGCGCGAGGAGGGTCTGCAACGCTGGCAGGACGTCCGGATTCGCTTGTATTCGAGATAGGAGCTAAGACCGCGGGATTCGCTTGTATTCGAGATAGGAGCTAAGACCGCGAGATCAGCTGGACGAGACAAGAATTGCGAATAGCATGAGAAGACATACACGCTGAAGTCGTTCCAGCGCCAACTCCCTCGCCTCCGTCTCGGCAGCTTGCTCCACCTTATCCCTCACATCCCCAGCATGCTCCTGCACCTCCTCGAAAGCTTCCTTGCTGTATTTCATTCCCTCCCTCTGCTCAGGCCGAAGGACGTCGGCAGCATGTCCCACAGCGGCCTTGATTCCCTCGGCTGTGTCGGCGAGGAAGTCGCGCGTGAAGAGGAGCGCGGACGAGAGGAGGGCGGTGGACTCGGAGAGGACGGAGGTGAGAAATGTTAGAGTTAGGGAAGCGACTGACGCGAGGAGGAGTGATGCATCATGTTGCATAGAGGTCGTGGAGAGGTCCGAGGGCAGGGAGGGGAGATCTGTCGCGGTGCGGAGGCCGTGTAAGCGGCGTACTGAGAGGACCGGATGGGTACACTTCACCGATATCGATGTCGTAATCGAGCTCCGCCTCGCGTATATGGTAAACGAGCTCCTGAACGGCCTCATGCTCTACATCTCTCCTCAGTCAGCATTCCGTGTAGCCGATAGCAGCAAACCACGCACCATTTCTGAGCCTCACGAACTCTCTCCCCGCCTCCAGCACTTCCCTTGTCCGCCTGACAGCCCCCATTCTCTCATCACTCAGCGGCCCTCCGACTCTAAGCGCCCCACTCCCTAGGTCGAGCGCGTCCGAACTGAGCGCGCAATCGAGGAGCGCAACGAGCTGCGCGTCGGTCGGGAGCTTCCCAGCGCGCAGGGCGCCGATAACGGCAGCGAGGCGGAAGGGAGTCGCGCTGGCTGGTGTGGAACTCGGGCTGCTGAGGAGCGGGGTGCGCTCAGATATGGACATTACTTGCTCGATAATGGTGGTGGTTTAGGCGAGATAGGAGGTGCGTTTGTGGAGCTCTGAAAGCGGACTGCATGGCGCTCCGCGTGATCGACCTGCCCGCCTGTGCCGACAAACTAACCTTTCTGCAGCTTCAAGGCTACCAACTATCGAACTCCATAGCTCGGAAAGCTGCAATATGAACTTCATAAAGGTGAATGAATTCCTCTTGTGTAGTTGGAAGAGGCTGCTGCCTGTCGACATAGTCACGATAATGCCTGTAACACACTGCAAGTTGGCTCAGACCCAATCAGTCGGATTGCAGAAGAGGATTTTTTCCCTAGATTCAAGTCATCTAGTCTCTTAAAAATTACAAGCAGAACTGAGGCTTGAAGGCTACACTGGCGCATTGGTCCTAGCAGGCTCGCTCGCCACGCGCGAGCCTCATCCCCTCATGATTTAGCAGTAGGCCGGGTGCCGCGGCGAATGTGCCGATTCAGGGAAGTTAAAGTTAAGGACAATCTCACTTTTTCATTAGGCCATGTTTCCCAGTCGTAGCCTGGTACGTCTTCACCAGTGTCGCCTGCCACGCTCGCCGCACAACGTTCCTGGCGTGCAGAACACGGGGATCATACGGGCTGTCAGCTCGGAACAAGCCAATTAGACCGCCATTTCCGGTATAAAATGCTTCTTACGATTGCAATGTATCTTCGATTTTAGCGGCCCAGCGAGCGGCTCGTGTAAGCTAGCTCGCGTCGTGCGCTCACAGACGCAGATCCCCTGCTTTCATCCACCACCCCAAGAGATTGATTCAGGCCTTGTCTAAAAGTCATATGTTTCCAAACTGGTGGGTATGTTTGAACACCAGGCGACCTAGACGAGCGACATCTTCCGGAGACGTGATTCGCTGTGGTATGCACCGAGCTGTGTGGACTGCCACCGTGGAAACGGCTTTCTTGCTTGAGAGACCCCCCCCCCCCCCNGGGCTACAACTTTTGGTTCAAACCTCATTAACGTCGTGCAACTTCTCTCGAAGCTTTCTTGGTGCGTCCTGACCGGGCGTCCCGCTGCCGCAGTAAAAGCTGGACGCCTCGTTCGGGGTGCCTGCGCCCTTGTAGGTGGGGATAAGAGGGTACTGGGGGCGGTTGACGGATCATCAGTGTCACCAAGATTGAGTCGCAAAAATTCTACTCACCTTGCAGATCGGCCGAGTGAACTCGACCTCTCCAGAAGTCGCGTTGTTGTCCTTGAAGTGCGCAGCGATGAGCGACTCCGGCGCCTCGCCCTGCTCGACCCACTGTAGGAGGGCGAGCAGGACGTCGTGCGAAGCGTCCTTCTAAATGCTGGGTCTCTTCGGGGTCTGGCCGAACTGCATGTATGCAAGAGATGGAGTCAGCGATTGAGCACGTTCAGAAATCGCAACGGGAAACTGTCTCGCACCGAGTTTGTACCCGGACCACCCTGCGCACGTTGGCCGGTATCTTCAGTGACTATCTTAAGTTAAGTAATAAAATAATACACACCTGGCAGTGATACATCCCAGGGACGTTGAAAAGCCGGTAGAAGCCGTCCATCTCGACGCCATGTCGGGTCTTCATTGTCGTCTGAACTTGCTCGTAGTAATGGTACGAGTTGCCCGTCGAGTTGAGGGCCTATTATTGCCCCATCGTATGGGCATTCAGTACCAGTAAACCTGGGTTGTCACCTCGGAACTTACGTCGTTCGCACCCACGAAGTGGATGACCTTGCCCTTGCGCGGTCCCAATGCGTAGGGGCCGAGGTCCGGGTTGATGGCCTGGAAGATGATTCAGACACCGCAATCCGCAGATAACGGGACCAGGTTGCAGGCTTACACTAATCGCTCCAGGGTCGATAGCGTCGGCCAGCTCGAGGTCGGCCAAAGTGAAGTTGGAGGGCTGCCACGTAGTGTCACTGTCATGCATTGTAAATGAGCTCCTCGCAACCACAGAGTAAGATATCCCCTACTCACTTGAAGACAAGATACTTGAAGGTCTGCTGTCCTAGAGCGTAAATGCTAGGCGAGTCGCCATAGAACGACGCAACGCCCCCAGGTCCCAGCTCGCCGCCGGGGTACAGTCCGCTGAAAAGATCTGCATGCGTATTCCAATCATCGTGTAAGAACGTTTCTTGAAAATTGAACGACAAAGACCTACGTTTACCGTCGGCGTCTACCCAAGGGCTGTACAACTTGCGCAGAGCGACGATCTGCGGTGCCGTGAGGCACGTTGAGGCATTCTGACCAGGAGCGCAGGCCAGCGTCTCGGGACGGAAGCTACAAAGCAGATCATGAGCATACCCAGCCGAGAAAAGGGAGATAAACTGTACCTGCAGCGGGTTGGCTCTGTGACAATACCGTCCTCGATCTGGAAGCGTTCGGTCGCCGTCAGAATGCAGTACATTGAGTGAAAATGTGTGTGGACGTTTACCCCGTCCAACCCGTCGCATTGCTGCAAAACCTCAGCGCCGATCACTTCCCATAGCAAAGAAGGGATGTGGGCAGAATTTGATTCCTGAAGATAAGCCGTTAACGGATTTGATGATAATACTGACTGACACAGTGGACAAACTAACGGCGGGGTACAGGTAGTTCCCATACTGAACGTTCCAAGCGTTGAGGTGCGTCCACCAGTTTGCAGGCGAGCCGACGACCTGCGTATCACAGAAGATGTTAACTGTGATCGGTTCCAATGCTGCCCAGCAGACTCACAGCACCGTCGAAAAAGTCGGGGTAGTCTTGAATCATCTTGAGCCTGAAAGAGACGTCTGTGTCACTTCGAAGGCCAGCGACCTGCCTCGCCTCTTGAACTGACCCTTGCTTGCCACCCTGAAAGATTTGAAATGTTGCTTCAGTTAACGCTCCAAACACACAGCCAACTCGGAACACACGGCCAACATGAGTACTTACAGACGAGCAACCGAAGTAGTAGCTGTGGTCCGCAGACTTGCCATAGTACGCCTCCGTGACGTGCTTGGCGACCACGATACTGTTGGCAAGCGCTCGTCCACCAAAATCAATTGCTCCTTCCTAATCAAGTCAAGTAGATCTTCAGTAAACTGTACAGGAAGCGATGAGAGCGAGAAGCCTGACCGGGTTGTTCAGAAGCAGGGAGCCATCATCCCGGTCGTAACCGCCGTTCATACTGACCCCTACGAAGCCATACCTGTCGCGCATTGCAAGATATGATATCAGTATTAAGCCTCGGATTTCTATAACAATATTCCAGACTTACGAAATGGCATTGTACCCGAGCGATGGATAGTTAACACCGCCGGCCCAGCCGCCATTCCCGACGGTGAGAAATCGTGAGTTCCACTCGTCGGGCAGCCACACCTCAGCTCGAGCCGAATGGTTCGTTATAGTCGGAACGTTCAATTGAAGACCTGCTCTTGGGGTTAGCGGTGGGAGGATCAAGCACTTTTTCAGGAGAAGGGGACGTACGGCAGAATGCTGGAAGCTCCGTTGTCGAAATCTCGTAGGCAGCATCTGTGACGTTTACGAGCTCTCCGGCGTGGTAGTAATGGGCGGCGTCCAGAAAAGCTGAAACTGCAGGTGGAAGTGCGAAGCTCTCGCAGGGATGTTTCCAGGCGGTTGCCGAGGATGCTAGGATGGCGAGTAAGGCGGCGAGGGAGGACATGATTGCGTTGAAAGAACGACACGTAGGTCTCCCATGCGCTGCTTATAGCTTCATAGACAGCCTCACGTGATTCTTAAGCTCGGGAGAGCCTCGGAAGATGCCAGCCGCAAGATGGAGTGCAACGACGCATGACCGAAATGGAAGACGTGAGGACGAGGAGGGAGCAGGATAACCCGGGACACCAAAGCATACACCGCTCCTGCTGACGGTCTAATACCACAGGCTCAAATGTCTCTTTTTTTCACGAGGTGTAGGCATCACAGGGTCTCCCAGTCTTCAGCAGGCTTCTTGAGATCGCCTGCGTTAATGTGCTGATTCGCCGCGAAAGCATATCGAGAAGAAAATCCTCGTCTGCCGCATCCAACATATCTGCTCTGCAGACACGATGAATATCAACAGGCGTTGAATAGCCTCCTCATCGTTTATGCATCTCATGCTGCCATCGAACCTCATGATAATACAAATACATAGAAAGCAGTGCCGCATGTCCCACCCGGCAAACCGCTTCAAATGGCAAGCTTGAAATCAGGGTGCCTTGAACCCAGGTCGAAGATCTCTTCCGCTGACTTCGTTTCCACGAACCCAAGTTGAACATAGTCAGCACAAAGTTCAGTGTAAGAGATCCGGACGGCAGCAAGCGCACCTTTCCCTCCAACCGATGGTCGCGTTCTCCGGCCGCTCGCTGCTTGTTCTCCCAAGTGTTGTAGAGAACGCCGACGAGCGCGCAAAGGAAGACGCCGGTAGTGCTTCCTATGTTGATGGAATTTCCACGTACATAATCGGCTGCAATATCCAGTGTCAGAAATGAGGTTGGACAGAGGGCGTCTGAGACGTACGGGCATCGCCAGGCAGGTATGTCCCTGTGGGTCAATATGACGGATTCAGTCATGGAGCTAGAAAAACTGCGGCAAATTAAGTAGGCTCGACCTACAAGTGGCGATGATAGAACCGATGCTTGAGACGCCGGGAATGATCTGGTTACGTGAAACGTTCAGAAGAGCTTCGGCCCAGCGAGACTTGAAAGCATGTACCGCGCTAGACACGGCGCGAACTGAGTCTGGGGCCGTGTTGTTGGAACCCCATGCGAGGAAAAACTTTTTCAAGAGGGTCAGTTTGAGCTCGGACTCCATCACAACTGGATAACAACTCACGGGCCCAATAGGGAAAGCCCCAACTGCGGTGAGGAATGCCGCAGCATAGCGCACCTGCAAGTCTTTACTCCCAAGGAACATGCAATATCTGTTTTTTGGTCAGTATTCAAGCAGGAAAGTGAGTTCGACACATGAGAGAGCGGACCCGACGATAGCCAGAGTAATGGATCCCATAACGACATAACCTCGACGGTTGATGCGGTTGGATAGATAAGCCGTCAAAAGCGACCAAACCTGGTAAATTTCAAAGTCAACTCAGTTGAATACTTTAAGGGCTCGAATAGGGGCTGCTCACAAATGCAACGACGTAAGGGGGAACAGTCCGAAGCTGAACTTCGACCGTGCTCTTTCCGGGATTCAGACCCCGGACAATAGTAGGCATGAATAGAGCCAGCTATGAAGCAAACCCGCTTGAGCTTCAAGGAGATCCAACAAATCAATCAAGACGTACCCCTTGCACAGAGATGTTGCAGAGCGTGAAAGCTAACGTGAAAAGCCAGGTGTTGAAGTCCGTGAGACCACGCTTGATCAGCTCCCACTTAAATTACAAAGAGCGCTTTCAGCACAGAATCCGCTCCGCTGATAAGTGACAGCACAGACCTTGGGCTTGTCGCTGGATGCCTGTGCCCCAATGGTTTCCGCCTGGACGCGGGCGATGGCCAGAGCTGCAAGAAGGCCTCGTGTCAGCCAAATCTTCCAAGCCACTCTGCCGGTAGGTCTGTTCGTGTCTGCGTGAGCACCTAACTTTCTCGTCTTGGGTGAGGAACCAGGCCGTCGACGGCTCCGAAGCCAAGACGAAATACATGGCAAAGCCAATGGCGATACTGGCTAGCCCTTCAATGAAGAAGATCATCTGCCAGGTATGCAGCGACCCAATATGGTCGATCTTTAATATGGCCCCGGCGAGCAGGCCCTGTTAAAAACGTGTCAGCGCGCGCAACCAGCGTCTGCTGGTTCATGGGACATCTTACTCCGAAAGCACCGCTCAAGGCGATAGCAGACACGAAGAAGCCGATCCTGAAAACAAGCTACCGTTCCAGAAGAAGGTCAGAATGGGATTAAGATGGGGCGGGAAACGCGGGAAATAAAAGAGAGTGACAGCCTTGCAGTCGTTCTGTCGCAAGGTGCAAACCCAACAGTTAGGAGAACGCATTCTGCTCACCTCGCTGCGACGATAAAAGCGAGAGAGCCACAGCGTGATTCCTGTGCGACAAGTTTAGATGCCTCTTCATCATGTTCGCAATGTTCGCAGAGGGGTGGGCTCAGACTTACCACAGATTACCCCGCCTTCCGTCAATCCAAGCA
The DNA here is from genome assembly GCA_000826855.1 of Basidioascus undulatus. Classification (NCBI taxonomy): domain Eukaryota; kingdom Fungi; phylum Basidiomycota; class Geminibasidiomycetes; order Geminibasidiales; family Geminibasidiaceae; genus Basidioascus; species Basidioascus undulatus. The sequence goes on from JTLS01000058.1 coordinate 41,363, forward strand.
TCAAGCGAGCGGCGAGCAATCCCCCGTAGTTCGTGAGCCACGCCTGGCACATCGTTACGCTCCCGAATGAGAATATGAGGACAGGAAACCAGAGCTTGGCTCCGACAATCTTCAAAGCCATGTCTGTAAGGGAGAACGTGTCAGTCCAATGTGACGCGGAAATCGCCAAGAGTTTGGCGCACTCGAGGGAATTTCGACCAGAGTGTACGTCTGTACCCGGAATTTCTGTAAGTCACTTCTACTCAATCTCACAAGTAGTATCTAATTACAATATATAGCACAGTTAGAGATACCGAATATTGATGTCCGGTAAGTCCAAGGTCCTTCTCCATGCCAGCGATCCGCGCATTGCCTGCGTTTCTTGTGAGCACACGAAGCCTGTTACTTTTTCGGAATTGCGTACCGATGTTTGTCCGATCGAGAGCAGTAATCAGATAGATGATCCAGGCCGCTGGGAGAAGCCAGAGGTCCATCTACCACCGCATCCCGAAGAGAATTCAGTGTTGACAGCGTACGCAGTTGGTAGAAGATGCATAGGCAGCCTACCTTTTGAACCACAGCCCGATTGGCTTTGACATCATTGAGAAGGGGATGTAATTGCACTGACGGTGCGTTCTCGAATCTCTCCGCGTACTCCCGCTTCGCCTCGTATTCCTGGTTCGAGCCGGACTCCAGCGCCTTCTCCATATTTGTGTCGACTGTGCGCAGTGGCTAAGAAGCCGAGGACCGGGTATGTAGCAGACTGAAGTGTGGGGTAATTGTAGGGTTTGTGGGGAATGAGAAGCGAGAAGGTCGAAAGGCTGAAAGATAAGTGCTCCGGAGAAGTGTTCCTGCGATCCAGGTCATGAACCGTTTGCTGGGATCACGGCGCACAGTGATTCAACTGCGTCCACGTGAGCTCAACTACCAGACAACGCACACTTGCGGCTGGCATCAGCCGGCAAAAGTTAAATGTTGCCCAGGCACTCGGTAGTTCACGCATGAGCCGTATTGACCGCCTGATCAATGGCTAGTGATGGAGGCAACTGTATACGCAACCTGCGGGCCGCACCCTCCGAAGGGCATGGCTGTATTTCACCGAGTGGTCTTGAGCCAAGTTGAGCCTCATCTTTGAAGATTTCCAATTGTATTGTTTGAAATGAAAAGTGAGCCTTTCAATATTTGTATGGTCAAGCCGTAAAGCACACTCAAGAGTCTTGAGTCAAGACGGATCTGTCAACATGCGGCGAACTACCCATCGGAAAGCAGGACTGCTTCGTCGAGGACTCGGGATGGGACCACGGCACTTGCCAATGCCAGGTTCCTGGTGTGTACGGCCATTCAAAGTATATAAAAAACAATTAACACCGGATCTAGTGGTCTGTCGAGGAAACAGACGCGGGCCACTTCCATGAGTGGTGAGGCGGTCAGGATGTCTATGTGAAATGGTCTACATTTGCAGGGTTTCTTTCCTCCCTATCAGTCCTGGAGGAAACGGCTTGAAAATACAATTAAATTCTCCAAACCATCATTCAGTTTCTTAACGTCAGCCAGTTCGAATCATCTCATAATCCGCTGTACGGCTACATCAGCGGACCCAATCGGTACTCGCACCTGTCTAGTCATCTTTGAGGAGATACTTTTCTTTCAAAAAAAAACCGAAATACCCACTTGCTTATAGAGCTGAGGAGATTTTCGCGGACTTGCTTTCAGGTAATGTTGTCCTCTCAACCCGAAATGCATCGAGTTAGCCTGTGCTTTCGGACATGGAGCCTTCGTGTCAAGGAAGTTAAATATCACCCAATCCAGTCTGAGAACAGTTCATTTTCCTGTTTGCGAATGTCGGTGGCGCAGGCTGGTCCCAAGATCCACCCCTGAGAAGCCGCTGTCAAAGTCGGATGGGCCATCCCAACCGGTCCTTGCGGCGTAAAACCCGAGATACTGTACATTCGGTTCAGGAAAGGCAGTGTATTCACGTTGAGGGTTCTATTGAGTGGGCTTCGACGCGCTGGTTATCCTCAGAGAGTTGTTCAAGAGGACAATAGAAATGAGGACGACCGGCTTGCGCAAGGCTTGCTTCGATCTCGCCCGGCTGGCATTACCCGCGCCGTCGGCGCCGGATACGGTGCATGGCTTACCGGCGACAGCACCGATCTTGTTGGCCGTTTGCCCGGTTTTTCTACCTCTCCTCATCCTCTTGTTCTCACACGTTTTCTCGCAACTCACTTGCTTTGCTTCGCTCGTCGGTCCTCACCTCGATCATCCCAACATCATGGAGCGCCTCCAACAAATCGCTACTCACCTCACTCCTTCGCGCGGCGGCGTCGCCGCGCTGCAACGAAAGTCGGCGGACGATATTGTTCGTCTAATTCCTAAGCTGCGGTCACGGAAATGCAAGAAGCAATGCTGAATGCTGCTCGGCAGGTTGTGACACTTGCCGTGCGCAGCCCGATGTGCAAGGCGTGGAAGGGTCAGCTCAAGGACACTCGGTAAGTCCACACATGTTCTAATGACGGTCGGAAATGCGTGCTAATCCACGTCGCTTCTTTCTGTCCCAGGGCCGACGAGCTGTTGACCTCCCTGTACAAGGTAGGCCTTAGGGCTCCTCCTCGCGTGCCAAGCGTCATGCTGATTCTTCCGTCCACCTTGAATCAAGGCCGTAATCATGGAGTGCAATTTCGACCCAGCACTTGTCCAGGACATTACCGTGGGCAACGTTCTTGCGCCGGGACAGGGATACGTGGGTAAGACTCGAAGTGGCGTACTTGTATCTCTGCATTGCCTTACGACACTCGCATCTGCAGCTCGTGCTTCTGCCCTAGCCGCCGGGTTCCCCGAGTCGACTACCACCCAAGTCATCAACCGCTTCTGTAGGTCAAGTTTCCTTCTCTGTCCCCCTCGTATAATCAGCCAGACTGCGTTTGTCGGCGTCTTCTGCTGACCCTCCTCGCGTTCCCACAGGCTCCTCGGGTCTCATGGCTGTCAACACCGTCGCGAACCAGATTCGGGCGGGACAGATTGATATCGGCCTAGCCATTGGGGTCGAGAGCATGAGCGCTCAGAAGGACGAAGGCGCGCCGCAGTTCTCGGACGATCTCATGGCGCACCAGGCGGCCGCGGACTGCAGGCAACCCATGGGCTGGACGAGGTATGGTGCCTGCATCGCCAAGGATTCAGATGGCTGATAACGAGTTCGGAATACATAGCGAGAACGTTGCTGCGGACTTCAACATCTCTCGCGAGGACATGGACAAGTTTGCAGCCCTGTACGTAGCTTCCCCTGTTACGACGAACCATCTCCGCTGACTCCATATATCCGCAGCTCACACACCCGGGCTGCAGCTGCTCAAGCCGCTGGCCACTTTGAGCGTGAAATCGTCCCGATCGAGTCGTTCCAGAAGGACGCCTCGACGGGCGAGCGTCGTCGTGTCGTTATCTCTCGGGACGACGGCATCCGGGGCGACGCGACCCCCGAGAAGCTTGGCAAGATTCGCGCGGCGTTCCCTCAGTGGGGTGCGGGGCGTACCACGGGCGGCAACGCCAGCCAGATCACCGACGGTGGCGCCGCAGTCATGCTTATGACCCGGAGGCGGGCGGAGCAGCTGGGCCTGAAAATTTTGGCGAAGTACATTACGACTGCGACTGTTGGTGCGTCCGGATGGACACTCAGCTTCTTACGAAACGTTATCTTACACGGAGACTCTCACTTCAGGTCTCGCTCCCCGCATTATGGGCATCGGTCCCTCGCTGGCTATCCCGAAGGTGCTCGAGCAGGCGGGCCTCAAAAAGGATGATGTCGACCTCTTCGAGGTCATTTTTCGTTCTCCCTCACTCACCATCATTAAAAACCATTCTAAAACTTTGTCTCCTAGATTAACGAGGCCTTCGCGTCGATGTATGTCTATTGCGTGCGCCATCTCGGCCTGGACATTGACAAGGTCAATGTCAACGGCGGTGCGATCGCGCTGGGGTAAGTCCTTAAATGTCTACATCTGAAATACCTTCTTCACCCCACGGCATCAGTACTGAATCGATGGCACGACTCCCAGACACCCCCTCGGCTGCACGGGCGCCCGTCAGGTCGCGACGGGCCTGAACGAGCTCGAGCGCCGGAATGGCAAGGTGCTCGTGACGTCGATGTGCATTGGACTGGGAATGGGTGCTGCCGCTGTTTTTGTTCGGGATTAGACAGCACTGGTTGATGTACTACGTATCAAGTTGCATGCACGGCGTGGACGCCAACTGTAGCGCTCGCCCGCTGCCGTCCAGTCTGAGGCTTTTCAAAGCACCGGCCTGTAGCATCCAGATTTTTGTCGGAGTTCTACATGAAAGAGAGTCTGTTAACCAAGCGTTAGCGTCCCGTGATAGACAATCCCACGAAGACTGCACCGGCACACCGTCGGCTTTCATTCTGCGAAACTGGTTGCACCCAGAAGATGCTATCGGAACCGCCATATTTTGAATAAGTAGTATCTGCATGAAAATACGGACATGGATCCCACAGCTCTGGCACTGCACCTACTTGTACAGTACTTCGACGTGCCGGCCGGCCGGGTTGTGGCGTCGGCTGGCATTCTCCGACATGCAATCGTCCAACGCCAGCGCACAGCGCACAACCTCACAACTTCACATGACCTCACAGCTCATGGCCGACAACGCTTCTAAGGACGACGCCTCCATCAGGCTGGCATTATCCGAAGCGGAATCGTGACACTCTTCCCAGCAGACACTCGCAGCCGAGTTACTTGACCGGCTTCGTTCAACTCGAACTACCTCGCCTTCGATTCTTTCACCAATCGCGCTCTCGATACTCACCTTCCATTTCGCTCGGTCAATATCATGGACTCGCAGCCTCCCTCGACCTCTCGCATAGTCCAACACAAAGTTGGAGCTGCAGCCTCGAGCCAGCGCCCCGCTGCACTCGGGTCTCCGTTCGAATTTCAGGTCCCTGTCGAGAATGCCTTGTAAGTATTTCTACAACGGTTATCTTGCGGGTTTACATCACTGAACACTAAACCCACCAATCAACAGCACCTTCCTCTTCTCCTCGCCCTGGACGCGCACGAACCGCGTTGTGCAAGCCCTCCCCGCGCAACTCTCCGCGCACGCGCACACTCGTCCCGTCCCGCCCCAAACGCCGATCTTCCACTCCCCCCAAACCGGCTCGACCCTCTCCTTCGCCCTCCTGCACTCGCTCTCCCTCCGCATCGCAGCCGGCCTCTCCTCCCTCCAGCCGCAGCCGCCGAATGGAACTTCGAAGCAGCCCACGATCCTCCTGCACCTCCCCAACTCACTAGCGTTCCCTTCGCTCGTCTTTGGCGCGCTCGCTGCAAAATGGATCGTTACGATGGCGAACCCCGCGCTCGCCGTGCGCGAGCTCGCGCATATCGTTAGGGAGGCAAGGCCGGACGTGGTCGTTACCACTGCGGGTGCGGACGGGAGGGGTCGGATCGAAGACGCTTGGAAGGAGAGCGGTATCGGGGGCAAGGCGCCGAAGCTGTTTATTGTGCGCGGGGTGGATGGGCTAGGCGGGTTCCCGGTTGAGGGACACGAGGTGCCGGAGAAGGACGACTGGAGGGCGTTACTGGAGAAGTGGCCGCAGCCGACTTTCAAGGTCGCTCCGATGGTACGTCTCTAGCTCTAACATAATCAATCCAGGAAGCTGACACTCCCGAGTAAATTAGACGGAACAGCAGCAGCGCGAGACGATCGCTTTCATCCTCTGGTCGTCGGGCACGACCGGCAAGTCGAAGGGCGTCATCCTCTCACACCACGGCATCGTGTCGCAGGCCGTCGCGCTGTGGGCGGGAAACCCGGTGTTCGGAGAGCGTGAGGTAAGTTTCAAGTTGGGAAACGCTGTTTGTGCTTGATGAGTCTGACCACAGTGTTTGCCGTTGCCCACACAGATCTTCTGCGGTCTGCCGCCGTTCTTCCACACTTTTGGACTGGGAAACATCCTGCTTCTCGTGCGTTGCTTTTTCTAAACAAGCTTTGTGCTATTCCTTACACTAAAACTCTTATGCTACACTCACGCAGGCCCCCACACTCGGTGCAACAGTCGTCCTCTTCCCGAAAGTGCGTTTCCCACATTACCATCTCACATTCATCCTTGTTCTCTAACTCCTCCTTCACAACCCGCCGCAGTTCGACCTCCCCTCCTACCTCTCCCTCATCTCGACGTACCGTCTTACGCACCTGCACATCGTCCCGCCCATCGCCGTGCAACTCGCCAAGTCGCCGCTGGTTTCGCAACCAGGTGTCAACTTCAGCAGCGTCACGGGCGTGTGCTCGGGCGGCGCGCCGCTTGGAGCGGAGGTCATTCGGGAGGTGTGGAGGAGGTGCGGGGTGGTCGTTAAGATGGGGTGAGTCGTTTGTTTTTGTTGGTGGGACGAGGAAATTGCGGAACTGAAACTGACACTGTGGTTGGGGGAAGGTATGGGACGTCCGAGACGGGCTCCATTACGACGATGGTGGGCGATGCGTGGGGCGAGATCGAGCCGCAGCTGGGAAGTACCGGTTCGCCGCTGCATGGACTGAAGGTCAAGATTATTCGCCCGGACGGGTCCAGTGCGTCGTGCCTTCCGCCTCTTATCCCCCTCCATCTTCTCCCTGTGTCGCCTTCTCGGCTCGGACTGAATGTTGCGTCTTATAGCCGCCAACATCGGCGAGGCAGGGGAGATCCTTGTCAAGTCTCCGCTGCAGATGCTGGGCTACGTGAACAACGAGGAGGCGACGCGGGAGACGATCGACCAGGACGGGTGGATTCATACTGGCGATGTGGGGATCGTCGATGAGGGCGAGCGGATCTGGATCGTTGACCGGCTGAAGGAGGTCATCAAGGTGTGTACAGCTTCGCGTTGTGACTGCGTTGCATCTCGGGCGCTGACGACCTGTCGTTCTTTATAGTACAAAGGGTGCGTCTCGAGGTTTCACTTTCGACTTTGGTACCAAATTCACATTCTTTCTCTTCTCTTCGCTACCAGCTTCCAAGTCTCCCCCTCCGAGCTAGACGCCGTTCTGAACTCGCTTCCGAGCGTCGCGGACGCAGGCACGACGAGCGTGTACTCCGCTTCCGAGGGGACCGAGCTCCCCATCGCGTACGTCGCCCAGCGGCAGGCGGGCGCGGACCCGCGCGCGCTCGCGCAGGAGATCCGGGAATGGACCGAGAAGAACCTGGCGAAGTACAAGTGGCTGAGGGCGGGCGTGGTCGTTTGTGAGGCGATTCCGAGGAACCCGAGGTGCGTGGACAGGGAGGGAAGGGCGCGCTGGATGGGTGCGATGCTGATTTGTGGGGGCTGGGAGGAACAGTGGGAAGATTCTGAGGCGGGAGTTGAAGAACGTCAAGGGCTTGCATGTCGAGCTGTACCCGAAGAGGGAGTCGAAGCTGTAGAGTAGACCGGGATGTTTTTGCCGGATTTCTTGCGAGAAAATAAATGACTAGGACTTGTGACAACTTGTCAAGCGTTTTCGAAAGTACTGCACTGCATCCAGACTATTGGCAACGGCCCGAACCGCGTTACGTCGGGTGTCTCAGTCATTTAGCAGGCGTTTGCAGGAAGTGCTTACCTAATTCTCCTCGCACCAGTCCTCACAATGAAAAATAAACGACTGGAATGTTATGTTGACAAACAAGGATATCGAGATTTGCCGGCTGTATCTTTGCGTTTCAGAATTGTACACAGCCACATGTCGGGCACCCCTGGAATCAATGGTGTGCGTCGTGGCGTCAGCGCGCCCAAGCGGTTGAGCGTGCCCGCAACTCGCATTCCCCCATTGTACACTCACCGATTCGATCCCCCCCGCCCTTGCTTCCCACCATCACCATCATAGACGCTCCAAACGACTGAGCACGACCGAATACAAGACTAGAGAGATTACCGCCCGCAATGCCGGCTCTGACGCTTCCACTCAGTGCGTTCCGGCCATTCCGGGGCGCTCATCCGACCGCCCCATCGGGCTGCAGCACCGTGCTGATGGTCGGCGGGGAGCACAGCATTTTCGAATAGCTTCTGGACGCCGGATTACAGGAAGGGCCTGGAGCTGCTGTTCGGCAAGCTTGAGCAGGGCGTAGTGGAGAATGAGGAGGTCGTCGGGCTCCTGAAGGTGAGCTGAGCTGGCATGCCTTCTACGATTCGATGGAGCGGCGGACGATAGAGATATGGACCAACGGGGACTGTAACGGACTATACCGCATCATGCGAAACGCTCAGGGATAAAGCCTGATGCTAAGCCCTCATGCAGCCGTACTGATACAACCATCTCCAGGCCCGTGCTGCTGCCGCCCAGTCGCACTCGCGTGCGCTCACCTCGCTCCCCGCCCCGCGCCGCAGCGGCTTCGCCCTCTCCTCCACGTCCCCCAGCACGCTCAGTACGTCTTTCGCTGCGCTGCATGCGGCGTCCGCGGACGAGGGCGCTGCGTACGCGGCGCTTGCGACCGCGCTCGAGCGGCACGCGAAGCAGTTTGGCGACTGGGCGGAGGGGCACAAAGACCGCATTCGGGGGAGCAAGGCTGCCCTGTTGGATGGCTGGGTTTTAGGATGGGAGGAGGGCAAGGTCGAGGTGCGTCCTTGTGTCCTTGTGTGGAAGTGTAGCTCGAAAGGGGCGACTAACGGGTTGGCGATGTGGACAGCTGGAGAAGCTCAAGGCGACGCTCGACAAGAAGCTTCGGGCCGCGGACGAAGCGGATGAGGACGCCAAGTTCGCGCCCGTCGAGGACCCGGTCTCCCCGCCGCCTACGTCTCCCCCCTCTGAGAAGTCCGAGAAAGCGCTCGGCAAGCAACCTGAGAAGCTCCCCGCCCCGCCCTCTAAGCCGCCGTCGCTCCCCCCGCTCGACACGGCCGACACCGCGCCGCTCGAGCCCATCATCCTCGCCGGCGTGCCGTTTGCGCCGAAGGACTTGAGCGCGCTCCTCAAGCGCGCGTCGGAGGAGCTTCCTGGCCAGGTGGTCAAGGTGCCGTTCTTGGGCGAGTACCAGGTGGGTTCCATTGGCGTGATGATGGGTCATCTGCGGCGCACTGACAAGATCACCGTGTGGTGTTGTATCAGGACTGCTACTCTGGTGAGGACCTCACCAACTGGTTTCTAGCCAAGGTGGCCGACTTCAACGGTAGCGCCGACAAGGTCGTCGAGGCGTGCAGCGCGCTCGCCGAGGACCTCGAGCTCTTCCGCCGCATCGGCGGGCTGGGCAACAAGTTCGAGCCCAAGTGTGTTCTCATCAATTTCGCCCTCTGGTCTCACGCATGTTCCTGACACCCTTCTCGCTTTTGCTCCATAGGTCCGACTGGTTCTACCAGTTCCGCCCGAAAGCGTTCGAGCTGGAAGATGCACTCTACTCGGCGCGCTCGCAGCCCGTGGGGACCCCGCTCCTCTCCACGCCGGCAGCGGTCTTCTCCTCGCCGGTCCTTCCCTCTTCGACGAACGTCCAGGCGCGCGTTGGCTCGCTCCTCCAGCGTGCGGGCTCGCTCCGCACGGCGCTGACGGGCGCGAACCCGAACGAGCCGCCGCGCGTGCGCGCGCGGCGCGAGGCGGACAAAGCCAAGGCCGAGTATGAGGGCGCGCTCAAGAGGCAGGAGAGGCAGCGGCTCAGCGTCGAGGAGCGCGTGGAGGAGGCGCTGAGGGCGCTGCAGAGGTGCGAGTTAGACAGGCTCAGGGCGATCAAGACTGGTGAGTCGTGTTCTCTCCTTCTCTTTTTCCCTTCCCGAAATACTCATGTGCTCTTCACGTTTGTAGTCCTTGGGGCCTACGAGTCCACCCTGAAGGCGATACACACCTCGCTGGGCACCGCGCTCGAGTCCTCGGCCGTCGCGGTACAGACGTACCAGCCCGAGCACGACCTGTCGTCGCTCGTCGAGCGCCACCGGACGGGCGCGTTCCGCCCCGCGCCGCACATCGTCGGCCGCCACGACCTCAGCCTCTTCGGCGGCGACCTCCGCAAGCTCGTCCGCGCCGGCGAGGAGGAGGGCAAGGACCGCGAGGTGCCGGAGGTGCTCGCGGCGCTGCTGGCTGCGCTGGAGGTGACGCTGGGGAAGGTCGAGGAGGATGAGCGTGAGTCAATGATACTACCTTGACAACGCATTGAGCGCCAGCTGATAAGATGGTTGAGGACACAGAAAAGCGCAAGAGCTGGATCTTTGAGGGTGCGCCGGTATGTCTTTTCGCAGCAACAACAGTACAGCTGAACATCCTTCTTTCATCTTATCTCCAGTCCCTCTCTCCGCAACGCATCACGTCCGCGAGTCGCTCAACGCCCTCCCGAAGCCGTTCAGCGCCTCCGTGGAGTCCACGCTCGCCGTCCTGGCAAAGTACGACGCGCCCGTGCTCGCGTCCGCTATCAAGCTGTGGGCGCTCGAGCTCGACCCGCCCCTGGGCGGCTACGACGCGTGGGAGGACGCGCGCGCCGTGTACCCGTCCGTAGGCGCCGAGGGCGTCGAGGTCGCCGTTGACGACGTTAGGAAGGCGCTCGAGAAGACGCCGCTCGTGAATGCTGTTGCTCTGGAGGCTGTGCTGGGCCACTTGAAGAAGTACTTTGAGACGATTGGGTCGGATCCGGGCTGAGGTGCTGAGTGTTCGGTTGGCGGCTGCAGCTTGGTGGTTTCCACGAAGTCGGACGAGACGGACGAGGTGTTCTTTACTAAGCTCGCGCTGTGCTTGGGCCGAGGTACGTTTCCACAGCATTTTCTCGAACAAAGCCTTACAGGCCGAGGTGTTTGCAGTCTTCTTCCGCCCTCGCGTCGAGACGGACATCACCCTGCAGGAGCGTCACATCACGCCGCTCTTGATAGACTTGATTCGGAGGCACGACGAAGTCCTGCCGCCCGTGAGTCATCCATCATTCTGTCGAGCACCCTTCCCTGTTATCGATGCTGACGTTCGCTTTGTGCCTCGGCCGCAGCTCATCGCCAAGAAGAAGCTCGATGCGGACCGGCCGACGCCGCAGCGCAAGCGCACGAAGCCGATCGACCAGCGCCTCAGCCGCTCGCGCCTCTCGGCAGAGATCAAGCCCGAGGAGTTTCTGAGCCTGCGCCTCGAGCAACAGCGCGCGACCTCCGCCGCCTCCGGCACGAGTCCGCGCAACAGCCTCGTCCTCCCCGAGGGCGCCGCCCCGCCCGTGCCTGTCTCTGACTCGCCCGGCAGCACACCGACCAGGCCGGATCTGGCGAGCTTGCAGATCCCCACTGAGGACGGCACCGCGAATCAGGAGGAGGGACAGCACAGCGTCGTCATCTCCCCGCCTACTCCGATCGACCCGCCTGTTCCCGCCCCGGCACCAGCGCCGGCGCCTGCTGTCGCGTCCAGCCCTAGCACGGGCGGCGCTAACCTGAGCCGGAGCAGCGGGAGCGGCAAGGGTCGCCGTCCGGGCGGTGCGCGCCCTCCCCCGTCCTCCCGCGTGTCTTCCTCCGGCTCCGCGCCTGCGCCTTGCCCCCTGGTCGGAGCTGAGGACGACGAGGCCCCGCCGCCGTTCGAGCCCGAGCAGCCGCCCAGCCCGCCCGCCGGGCGCGGCCCGAGCCCGCAGAACGTCGACCCTGAGGAGTACAAGCGCCGCGGGAAGGGCGACAGGCGCATCAGCGCGGGCGCGATGAAGCGCGAGAGCTGGGCACGCACCGTCGTGTCTGAGAACGAGGCCGAGGACTAACTGAGGAGGTGTGGGGAGGTTTGAATCTGCGGGCGGGATCTAACACTGCGGACATTGCTCGCTGCTCCTTTTGTTTCTGACTGTCTTTCTCGTTTTGAACATGTTCTCGTCTTGCTATGCTCCCTTTGTCGTCTTGTTTGCTTCTGTGAACTTCAGGATACCCTGCGATGCAGAGGGCGAATACCAGTCTGTACTTATGTGGCTTGCAGCGCGAGCACTCCACCATCTGCGCACTTTCAGGTCGCCCATGCAGACTCTTAATACACTTGGAGAACTCTAGAGTCGAACAGTCGAACACAGCCGTGACATGCAGGGTCTGAACATGAGCCAACAGAAACCGAGGACATGCCAACATCACTAGTCAACAGTACGCGCAGCCCTCGCAGCAACGATAAACTCCGCCAACTCGCTGAGACCAAAAAAATCGTCGCCGCCCGCGTTCGTGTAAGAATCGTCGCACACGATCCAGTCCTCAGCGTCGTCTGCGTTGTTAGGAGCGGGCCCAGTCGGAGAGGGGAGGAGGTGGGTAGGGGACGTTGTTGTGTAGTCTAGCGCGGACGAAGACGAGGAGGCCGAGGCCTCACGTCCGTGGGGCTTGTCAGATATGCGGGTTGCCTCGACGGCGGAAATGGGAGAAAGCGAAGGCCGAGATATGACGAAGGAGGGGTACGCGAACAGGAATCCGTCCCGGCTAAAAGGAACGCTCTCGACGAAGCGTCGGTCGATCTGGTTACCCCGAGTGCGTTGGAGCAGGGGCAGGATAGGAGCTTCGATGTCGCGGAGAAGCGTCGCTGAAGTCCTCGGCGACGACCGGCGTCATCCGCGCCGTATGACCGGCAGTGTTGGCCGTCACCAGCCATCCATCTTCGGAGGATACATTAGCATCTAGCAACGGAAGTCTCGACACCAGGAGCAACGCACAGCCCGGAACAAGAGACAGACACGCCACTCCCCCGATGAGTCGATCTTGCACAATCTCGCTGCCCTCGCCGGCCCCGAGCTCCGTCGCCGCGTTGGCATGAGCGGCACCACGGTGCGGTGGTGGAGTGCGAGCGTCGTCGCCGAAGTGCTATGGGCCGAGAAGATGAGCTGGCTTAACGTATGAGAAAGTGGAGAGGAGAACGCACGTAAAGAAGCACACAGTGACCCAGCTCATACACGTCGCCGCGATCATGACATCAACTTAGCGCATCTGCGCCCTCAGGCCTTCCCGTCGCCCCGCGTCTGAGGAGATGTTGTAACGCTCGAAGATCTTTGTAAGTGTCGTGCAAATGCATGCAGAAGTAGATGGTGGGCTGCGTTTGCTGGTGGTTGTCGGCGGGATACGTGACTGCAACCTTGTTCGGCTTCGGACAAAACTCCGAAAGCAGCAGCGTGGAGTCCGCGCGTATGCTCATGAGGGCGCGGAGAAGCTTGTCGTCCTCATGGCGATCGATTGAAGGAGACAGTTGGATGTAATTCGTGAACGCCGGATTAAGTACGCTGCGGAGCTCAGAAAGCGAAGGACGGGTGAACAAGCATTTGCCACATGCGATCGACGACGACCGGGACGCGCAATTCGACATTCGAGCGAGGCGTTCAGATGGTGGGCAAGTTGACCACGCCCACTGTACTGAGAAGTGTAGGGCCCATGGCAACGATGAAAAGCGTTGTTGTGGGGAGAGTAAGAGAAGGGAGTGATGTTTTGAGAAGGGAGTGGCAGTGGCGCCCACAATCTAACCCATGTCGCTGACATTCCTTTGGACTTTGGCATGTTCTTTTTCTGCTATTATGCTCTTTTCGGCCTGTCGTACTTTGGTCGTATTGTTATATGCTTAAACGCCAGGATACCCTTGATATGGAGAGGGAGAAGGCGAGTACCATCCTCTACTTATGTGCTGGTATCATCCACGCATGTTTGTGTGTTATCTGCCATGGAGCACTGAGCGAGCACTGAGCGATGAAATGAAGTACGTTGTTCTCAGCGGGCGAGCGTTGACTTAAAAACTGCCGCCCCTTAGAAAGGAGGCTGAGTGCGTGAAGGACCGTCGGCGGACGGACTTGGAGACAACAGTCATGTCGACACAATCCCGCTTTGCTGCTACTGTGGTTGGGTAAACTTTTTAAGCAAACCAAGGCAACTTCAAAGTGAGAGCATTTGCACTTCACAAGCGAAGGGTGCCTGATACTTTGGTAAACTCAAGAGTCTGGAAGGTGGCTGCAGTGTGTCGCTGCATCGGTCTGTTCCGGTCCAAGATCTCCCCAAGTAATACCTGCCATAATCCCGCCATTTTACACCAATCTGGGTTTGTGTATTGTACCAAATTCCGATTCTATTTATCACCCATCCAATTGAGATCTGGATGCTGGAGCAGTCATCTCCACTGATGGACACGGAGTCAAGGGTAGTTGTGAGACTTTGCTTAATTGCAAGGCCAGACCACACTACCTACAATTTGACTGATCCAATTACATTTCCTGTCGCAAGACCAGTGTCCATCAACGGACGCTTGTTTGCATTGTGAGTATCAGATCTGTCCGTGGACAAACTGCGGGATCCACCACGAAGGCACATAGACGCGTCAACCTGCGACGCTCTTTCTTTTCCTCTACCAACATCTGCTCCCCACTTCTCTCCCCTTGCCGCTACCTCTATTCCGTCCCGTCTCTCTCGATCTCTTGCAGGGACATTCACGATGCACCGCACTCACGGCATGGAAGCCCAGTTTGGCATCGGTGGGGGCAAAATCAATCCTGCATCGGTGGCAGCGTTCAAGCGTGCCGAAGCACACTTCCAGCGTGGCTATCGGAGAGGAACGCCGAACGTCAATGTCCTCTTTCTCGAAAATATGGGGAACTGTATGGTCCTTGTAAAATGTCATTGACGGACGCATATGTGCAGATTTCACAATGGGCATGATCGAGACTCGCAAAGCACTCGAGCTGGACTTTGGCAAATTCGGATGCCTGGCTGGATTCGATCCGAATTTGAAAGCATATCTTGGTACCACTGCGTGCACAGCCCTCGGCGTCAGTCCAACAGCCCAATGTCGAAATGGAACAGGGGGAAGGGAGCAGACAGCCAACTTACAGCCCGCAACTCCTCCTCCGCCTTCACCTCCCTGACCTTCCTCAACAACCTGGAGTAGTGCGCCCTCCCCCACAGCGCGGAATTACTCCCCTCCGGCGAGGCTCCAACCCAAGCTCCAACTCCCTGCGCGCCTCCTGCACGTCCCCACCCGACGTCCACAGCGCGACCCCGAGCCACAAGTGCGGCGCGGCATCCACGAAGCCCGGTGGGGCCACAGTGTCCCGCGCGGGCGCGCTCACTACGAAGCGCAGGTTTACCACCGCCTCGCTGATTCGGCCTGAGTGCCGCTTCGCTTGCGCGAACTTCCGATGGCACCTGGGGAGCGGGGTGGGTGGCGGAGGGGAAAG
>JTLS01000579.1:0-16485 GCA_000826855.1 Basidioascus undulatus
GGGGTGGAGGTGGCGCTGCTTCACGCGGAGGGGGGGCGGGGAGGAAGAGATTAAGAAAGGCGCGTAAAGTTCATGCTCTGCAAGAAGCGGTTCAGACTCTTCTTGCGGCGGAACGTCGGCAGCTTGGGTGTCGCGCCCCCGGAGTCAGACGTGTCCTCCGCGACGGTCTCGAGCGAGAGCGGGAGCGCGACTGGCGGCGGCGGTGGCTGCGGCGGCAGGCAGGCGTCGGCGACAGTCGGGATCGTGTTAGGCGTGTGCGGCCGGCTCATCTCCGGGCTAGAGTTGATCACGCTGCTGCTGAAGCTCCCGCCGTCTTGGCCGGTGCCGCTGCCGAAGAACGACGTCGAGCAGGACGAGTCGGATGTGGCGGAGTCGCGGCGCATCGGACGCGGCGCGGAGGGGTCGAGCGAGAGGAACTCGAACGCATTGGAGACGCACGAGATGCGCGTGGGGGAGGGGAGGACGAAGTGGTCGACTGAGGTGGAGCTCGAGGCGTACGGGTCGAGGACAGGGTACCAGGCGCAGCGCGTCGGGGACGAGGGGCCGGAAGCGGGCGGCAGGGGAACGAAGCTCGAGGTGGGTGACGTCCGTGCTGAGCCGGGTGCACTGCGCGAGCGAAGGTACTTCTCCGTCGCGGTTGACCCGTTCGTAAACGACCGCGTCAAGACGGATAGCCTATTCCGCGACCGACCACGCTTCGTGGAGCCCGTCTCGAACTCGATCGTGCCGTCGAGGTGGTCGGGGGAGAGGACGTGTCCGTTCGTGCTCTCGCCAGACGAGCGAGACAGGTGGAGCGCCGGCGGCGCAAGGGCGGATTTGGCAGATGCCGAGGAGCCCGAGCGCCTCCGCGAGGACTGGAAGAACCCGCCTGCGCCGGAGAAGAAGTGCGAGTACGAGCGCGTGACGGACGTGCTCGGAGGCGGCGGTGCCGGCGGCCCGAAGTCGACGCTGCTCCGCGTGCTCGTGCTGCTGGAGGGCTCGGGCGCGGCAAAGATCGCGGTGGGCGTCATGAGCGGGCTGGCGGTCGTCGCGCTCGCGGGGGTGAGCGAGCGAATCGACCCTAACGTGCTCAGCCGCTGCGTGAGGGGCCGGCGTGAGCGCGCGGAGCTCGGCGTGGGCGGGAGCTCGACCGCAGACGGCGGAGGCGAGGTCGTCTTCGTGGGGGACGAGGCCATGGTGGGAGAGGTGGCGGTGGACATCGTGAATTCGTTGGACCAGTTCGGCAGCATGACGGACATCGGGCGTTGCTTGCCCTTGAGTGACGCCGCGCGCTTGCGCAATCCATCCCAGGGCGTGTCGATCGTGGGCGGGGATAGGACGACGGGCGGCCGGGCGCGGTCGATCGACATCCCGTCGCGCGGGCCCATGTCGCCGCACAACGTCACCGGCCGTGGCGCTTCGAGCGTCGGCATGGGCGTGTCAGAGGCGTACAGCTGCGCGACGCTGCGTCGTCGCTTCAGCGTGTCCATCCCCCGTCGCACCGCGCCGCCCGCCCCACCGCCTGCGCTGCTCCCAGTCGAGTCCCGACGCGCATGCGTTGGCCTCCCCTGAGCCTGCGCGTGCACCTGCTGCGCAAGCGCCGTACGCGCCGCGTTCATTCGCGCGTGGATGATCTCGTCACTGAGGACGAGGGCGAGGCACCGGTCGACGGCTGCGCGCGGAGCGGAGGGCGAGCGGCGAAGGACGAGCGGCGTCGAGCCGTTCTTGAACAAGATCGGCTTGGCGGGCAGCTGCAGCGAGAGCGGCGAAGCGAGCTCGGAAGACGCGTCCGAGGGAGTGGGAGGAGAGGTCGGACTAGGCACAGGGGGGCTCGCGGCCGTGCCTGACGGGCCGAGGGGCACGCTTGACGGAAGAGGAGGCGGAGGGGTCTCCGCCGCGAAGTCCGCCGCCCAAGCTTTCCGGGACAACGCCAGGCAGCGCGACAGCGCGGACGTCCAGATCGCCTTTTCTTGCGCGCAGGCCGCGCCGATCTCGAAGTGATGCGAGTGCAGCGAGAGGCGGAACGAGTTGGCCATCAGTCCTGTTTCGATGCTTGTCAGCCCCGCCCAGCGTACGGCAGCAAACCAGGCCTAGAAACATACCTTCACCATCTGGCACGTCCACAAGCTCCCAGAGGTCGAGCTGAAACCAATGCCTCGCCTCGTACAGGCTCGACTTGCGAACCTTGACGAGGAGGAGGAAGCGTTCGTACAGGAAAGCACCCAGGTACTGGCGTGGGTGTCAGCATCTGCGTTCCTGCCAAAACCGACGCAGACTTCGCGAACGCGCTCACCTTGACCTTCAGCGGCGGTGCGAGCGGGGTGGACGAGTTGTGGGCGAATACGTCAAGCGCGCCCGCCAGCATAACCGGTCCCAGGCCCTTGATCGCGCTCGGCGTCAAAGACTGATGATGGGCCCGTCCAACAATCAGTATTCCACACTTGTCGTTCCAAACCTGGCTTCTTTGAAAAGCTCTCGACTCACCCCGAACCCCTCTATCCTCTCCCTAACCCGCTCGCTGCGCTCCTCCTCCTCGCGTCTCTTCCGCGCCTCGTCCGCGCCCCTCGCGACCTCGCGCATGCGCTCGAGTGCGCGCTCCATCCCGCCGCCCCACGCGCCCAGCTGGGCGAGCACGAGCGGGTAGCGGCACACGCGCTGCACGGGCTTGATGAGGTAGTCGCGGAGGTGGAGGCGCGCGGAGGCGATGTGCGGGGGGAGGAGGTGCGTGCAGCGCCGCTCGTACGACTCCCAGGAGGGCGAGGAGGAGAGGGATGCGAGCGCGGCGAGCGCGAGCGAGTGCGTCGCGCAGAAGGGGGAGTAGACTTCGAAGGCGGGGGCCTGAACGCGCGAAAGACGAAAGCAGTCAGATCAGATTGCAGAGTGCGCCGATTGATGGGAGCACGCAAACGCACCTCGTCGATCAGCACCTGCGCGATGCGCTCCGTAGCGCGATCGATAGCGACGCGCGTTGGCGGTACAGCGTCCACGTCGAACCCGACGCCCTCCTCGCGCAGGACGCGGTCGATCGACTCGCCGACGCGCTCATGCAGCTCGAGCACTTCGGGCGCGTTGCGCGCAATCTGCGCCCGCGTGGATGCAGAGAGGGACGGCGGAAGGTGCGGGAGGTACACCTGTAGAAGGCACAGGTTAGCGTGATTGCTTGCGGGGGAATATGAGAGGACGGGACGCACATTGACGAGCACCCGGAGATCGCTGAGGTATCCTCGCTCCGTTTCCACAAGCTCCATCAACGCGTGGTACCTCCCCCCCTCCGCCCTGTCGCCTGTCCGCCCCGCATCCCCAACCTCGACGCTCGTCAGGCTCGTCCCAGCGCTCTTGGGGCTGCCGAGCGGACTCGTCGGCGGCGGGCTCGGCGTCCGACTTCGCGCCTCGACGGTGGCGGCCGGGGAGACGGACGCGGGGGGGATCGGACCAGGCGGGGGTGGGGGCAGCGGCTTCTCGGCCCACGAGCGCTCGAACGGGTTCGGCTCGACTGTGCCGCCCGACACGGAGGAGCGGCGGCGGACGAGGAGCGCGGGCGGGAGTGAGGGGGTGGACGGCTGGCCGATGGAGTTGGAGCGTGGGCGCGGGGAAGGGGTGGATGAGGGAGGGGAAGAGGCCGGAGGTAGGGGTGCGAGCAGGGGAGGGGTGAGGAGCGAGGACTGTCGGACGGGGATGATGACTGGAGAGGTGCGCGCCGTAGGGGAGCTCGGAGAGGTCGGGGAGGTGGGAGACTGGGGCGCAGGGACGGATGCGCTGCCGGGGACGGGGGAGAGCGTGGACGGCGTCGATGCGGGCGTGGTGAGGACCGTCAGGCTCACTCGTTGGCTGTCCCTTCTCGCTCGCCATACATCGTCCCCTGCCCCCGCCAGACCCCCGACTCCCATTGCACCGTCGATGCTCGAGCGCCGGCTGGAGGACGAGGCGGTCTCGAGCGCGATGCTGGGAAAGGGAAAGCCGCCGGCGCCCGAGCCGCTGCGATGGCGCGCGTGCTGGGCCTGCGTGGACGGCTCCGACGGCGCGAGGCTGAGAGGCGGCGAGGAGAGCGGGGTGACGAATGGGGACGAGTACGGCGAGGACGAGTATGGCGACGTCGCGGGGAGGACGTCGGCCATGATTTTGGGGGGCGCCGAAGTGGGTCGACCGGCTCAGAGAGCGAAGGGAAGGTATCGACGGGCGGTGGGGGTGGAGGGACGTGGACAAGGGAATGCTGAGGAATATGAGGAATGTCGAGGAGGAGGAGGAGAAGAATTGATTCAGACTGAACGAGGGGCGGGTGTAGACCGGTCAGCGAGCGTGATGAGGAATGGGGATGGATAAACCAGACTGGGCTGGCCAGTGCCGCGTCGAGCGTCGAAGGCTAGGAGCGCAGACTCTCGCCAGACCCCAGCCTCTATCCAGCGCAGGGAATAGGCTGCCGCCGGCTTCCAATTTCCTGCAGCAGCAGCAGGAGCCAAGGGGCAAGAGCAGGCGCACGTTTCGCTTCGACCAGCCACGGCTGCCTCAGCCTGACTACTGACCGCCCCCTTCGCCTCTCCCTTCCCCTCCTCGCTCGGCCTCCCTCTGTCCAGCAATAAACCTGCATCCAGCACGTCTGCCAGGCCATTAAGGACGACAGGAGGGATACGCGCGCCCCTAATCGCTGCCGAGGTCCAGCGCAGCAGGAGGCCGAGCAGAGGCCCAAGCTCGACCGACCAAAACTCACCTTCCGGCAACCGACAGATTTCCAACGCGACGGCCAGCCCCGGCGCGCTCCCGCGTACTTTCCGCTCCTGACTGCCGATGAAAGCGACGGGCACGGCGGGGACGGCGTGGACGGCGTGGACAGCGACGGCGGCAGGGTCGGCGGGGGGGACGATGAGGGTAGAGATTCAGACAAGGGGCAAGGGGCAGCTCGGAACCAGCCGCAGGGGACGGGGAGTTTTGCAAAGTGCGGGGCGGCGATCACCGCTTCGAGCTCGTCAGCGACAGACAGCCCTGAGTGACATTTGGCTCTTTTTTTCCTCCTTCCTCCTGCTCCCACCCTTCCTTCCGCTTACGTTCTAGTCGACTTTCCACTTTCCGTATTCGCTTGGTTTTACAGGTCTTTGTCATTTGATATTCTCATCACACTACGCCCATCGTTCGCAGCCTTCCACACCGCCGGAGCGCCAGCGGAGGTCTTGAACTGCATCCGGCCTGGAGCAAGCCGCTGTGGACGTGATCAGTGTCCACTCGTTGTAGAACAGACTCAAGGCTTTCCACGCATTCAACGTCCCGGATTGTACACATGTCCATATCCGTCAATCCAAAGAACCGTACATTTCAGTAGAAACGACCATTGAAACGCGCAGCAGGCAGATGACCCTCTAACAGCTTCGTCTCAACGGCCGTTCACTCAACTCACCCGCCTCTCTCACGCTACTCACACCTCCTTCCAACACAGGCGAACCCACCTTCCTCTAGTCCTCATTATCCTCTCACCACCCAACCACCCAATAGCAACAGCCATATCCAGGCCCAACGACAGCCAGGGCCAAGCCTGACAGCCACCTCCAACAGTGACGTCACCGTCTTCTCTCGCGACGATCGACAGGGTTCGAGTTCGATTCGCGGTGGTGGGGAGTGTTTTTCCTTGAGTTCTCCGCGATGTGGGCTCCACTCCTCGTTGTCGGTGGCTCCACAGTGCTCTTCAGCCTCCAGTCTTCAGCCAAGTAAATGACCGGCTTGGCTGTGGAGTGTTGGGTATGGTTGCTTGGCTTTAGGTACGACGGCGATGGATCTTCAATGCGAGATCGAGAACTTGCACCTGAGCATGCAAACCGGTGCAGCGTAAAAAGACAGCGACATGACCTTTGCCGTTCGAGCCTGAAGCCATTCAAAGATCCCTTGCGGCTTTCCATTGAAGGTGGGAACGTCGATTCGAAAGGCGAAGCTCTAAATGTCCGCCAGCCGCACACCGATATGATCGCACAGCTACAAATTGATCCCGGTATAAAAACGAACTCGCAAAAGAAAAGACTGCGAAAATCCACCAGCTAAAGCCCTACACGTCCTCCAACGTTCCTCTATTCATTGCATCCTTAGCGCATAATCATTCTCCTCTCCCCATTTCATCCTGAGAGTGCAGCAACGCAAAAACTCAAGTCACAACAGCCGCGATCATCGCCCGTGTCCCCCTACTCGGGTCGTGCGTGAACATGATCTCGCCGAGAGCTGGTGGGTCCCTGCCGGTTCGTTATTGGCGATATCGATGTTTTGGCCGATGCTCTGTAGCGGGTTAGGGTGGGCATAGTCAGCGGTGAGCGCTTGAGGGGGAGACAGCGGAAGGTGAAAGCGCGTGAAAGCGCCTGCTCGCTGCGCACCGTTTGATCCGTCCAGTACCTTCCAAGAACACCCCCTTCTCCTCTCCATCAGCCACCCAGCACTTTAAGATGCCCGGGCCCTAAGTGGAGCTCCGCACATAGGTGATCGTGACGGTGCTGGAAGGAGCGCGTGCAGTCCGCTGTCGTATCTGCCCGTTTCTCGCATAGCGACTCCCAGCCTTCAAGCGCAACGCACCCGCTCTGCGGCAGCTCCAGATCAAACACAGTCTGGTCCCCCACCTGATTCCCCGTCCAGAACGTCTTGTCCCGCGTGACTTGGGCGGCCCAACCCGAAGCGTGGGCTGGGACGAGCGGGCGTGAGGGTGGTCGAGGTCGAGTTGCACATCGGGACGTAAGGGGGCGCGACTAGATCCGGGTTACTTGGACAAAACTCGTTTCTGGGTTGTTTAATTTCCTGGTCAGCATTGTGCTTTTGGGGACCATTGCTCGCGTTTCGAGGTACGCACTTGAAGTATGTCGTCCGTTTCCGGCGCAAGCTTGCCAGCCTCGTACTCACACGGAAGCGAGCAAAGGACGGTGCTGAAGTAGGAGGTTACGGGCCCTACACGTACGGGCCGTATCGTCAGCTCCAACCAGAGCAGGGCATTAGAAAGGGAGCCAATGAACGAGCCATCAAGCCGTGCCTCTTCAGGCCGATGTGCCGAGTTTCGGTTTCTCCTCTGATCAAGAGTCAGCTCGGAAAGTCAGATCCGTATAGTATACCAGGGACTTACTCGCTCGTGATGTAGTAGTATTTGTCCAGGGTTGACGCATCGTTGAGGATCAAGGGCAGGAGCACAAGCCGGAGGCTCTGCGAAGCTTGACTGTCAGGCGAGGGGAAAATGAAGGATTTGAAAATAGCTCTCACGATAACCGGTGCTCGCAGTACTATACAATGGGAGTATGCAAGTCGCCGCAGATATCGGGTCGTTGCTGTATTCGTCCAAATTGCTCAGGTCAGCCGCCGCGTACCCGCGACGACCGTACCCGGACGACGCACAGGAGTGCCAAAAGCTGCACATGCATGATGGCCGGCTTTTTGGGAATAATCATTAGACCATGCATAAGGGACTCCATGTTGACCGCAGCGTCCTGGTTGTGCCTACCCCGCGACTTGAAGCTTTCAGCGGGCATGTCCCCCACGGCAAAACGGGGCCACGACAGGGTGCGCACCGGAAATCGTTGATGGCCGTCTGGATGAGAACGAGGTCCACATCATAGTCTATGTGCGCCCGAAAGCACGGCTTGTGGAAGTCGGAGCCCTGCGCTGTCCGAGCAGGGATCCGTCAGGTCGAGGGGGCTGGTTGCGGACAGGCCGAAGGATTCACCTTGGACTGCACCGTTCGAAAAGGAAACCTGCGAGTCAGGGGAGGCTTCCTAGAACCATTTCCGTATTTGCTCTGCCGAGAGTCCTATGAGACCTTCCCCAGAGCAGGGATATCCGGGAAACGCACGGTGGTAGATGCGATCTGAGCACTCCGTTACCCCGTGGCCATGACTGACTGAGCCGCCCTGAGTATCCATGAAGATGAGCCAGGCTGTACTCATCCTGAAGCATCAGAGCACGTACCAGTACGCCAATCTGATGGGTTCCTCACGGCGCGCTTTGCGCATCACTTTCCGTAACCCCACGGCGGGGCCAATGTACACCCTCGATGCGAGCAGCGCGGCCTCCCTGTGAACATCCAGATCTGGTTCAGCGGACCTGGGTTTCTTGCTGAGATTTGAAGAACGTGGCGTATCCGTACTCCTCGCATAGCTCATCTCCCTCCCCGCACTCTTTCCACACCTTCCCGGCGATCTCGCACTGCTCCTTCGTTGCGGTGGCGGCGCCTGCGCAAGCTGCTCAAAATCGGTAGCTCAAGTGGGACGATTACGGCCGGTGAGGGGGGTGCGCATTCGATCCAGCTCCCATCCCGGTAGGTGGTCAGAGTCCCCAGTGGTACGAACGCCCCGAATAGGATAAGGAAGGCGAGGCCGGCGATGAGCGCGACACGGAACCCGCCCACCCTGCGGTGAGGAGTAAGTGCGCCGACAGCCATAGTGCAGTGGAGAGTGAGGACGCAAGCGTGCTTGATAGCCATAGCTTCTTCGATTACCAGTCAGGCACTTGGGACCCGACCGACGGCCCGACGGGAAGGCACGCATTGAATCAGCAAGGATGAAGCAGTTCGAAACGTCTCACCTTTTCCAGATTTCTCCCAGTCCAGGAAAAGATCAACAGAGCTCATGACAGATAGTTTTCATCCATTTATCTTCGTAAGTTGAACATGACAACCTTGTCCGTGGGTTCTTTCGTTTGGGCCGACTTGTGCAGGCTGCTCTGGCGTTTGTTAGTCGAGGCGGCCCGATGTGCGCTGCCGTGCTTTTCAGCCACGAGGTCGAGCATTTTTCAATCCAGGAAATCAACCGTACTATGAGTCAAGGAACGGATCCAAAAAAAAACCACCGAAAAGAAATTCAGACACAGATGTGCAGCCGCGGGCCCGAAGAGCAACATTGCGATGGCGTCGAGACATAACTGCTGCAAACAAGCACCAATTGTCTTAAGTATGCTTGGATAATCTAAAGCAAATGCGGGGGTGGCATAGTGCAGGTGACTTTTCGGCAAGTCGCCAAAGCCCCTCGAAACGACCTCCCGAACTAGGATTCCTGCGCCTGTCAGACTCAGACGGCGCCTAATTCCCACTGGAGACGTGCAGTAAATGCAATAAAAAAAGTGCTTGTTAGAGCTGCTTGCGAGGCCGGTGAAGCTATCCTGATAGGACGCAAGTCAACGTGGACGCGCAGTTTCCACCCGGATGAGAACCCAACTGCTGACGACAGAAACCAACAGAAACCAAGACGACAAAGTACTTTCACAGTGTGTTTACCCAACTAAATCTCCCCATTCGTTCACATAGCCTTGTTACGCAGTCCCGGCCCAGACACAACAGGCAAGATTGAGTGCGTGGCATACTTCATGCACTCCCGCGAAACCCTCTAGGCCTGCACCCGCTTGCAGACCACTTTGTGTGCGAGCCCATCCCTGAAAAAAGTACGATGGGTCAGAAGCAATGCGCAAGAGCAAAAGATCTCTACCTTTGACGCACCTCTTCTGATGCTCCGCCGAACAGTATCTGACCTTCTTGCAGACGCTGCACTGCTTGTCGCCTTTCCCGTTGCACTCGCGAGCGTTGCACGCGTCCGCGCTCTTCCGGGGAGCGGATGGCGTCGGGTTGGCGGTGGGAGGGCGGAACATAGGTGGGCCGCTTTCAGGCATGTTGGGAGTGCCGCTTGCCTGGCCCAGGATCGCTTTTGCGCATTCGTGCATCAGTGCAGACCCGCCTTCGTAAACGCAGGAAGGACGCACTGTCGGTCATTTGCTGCCAGAGGACGGGGAGAATGCCGCCCGCTTCCTTGAAAGCTGTGGCGGCGCGATTGGCGCGCTCTGAAAGACGTCCGTTCTCGGTGCAGACTGTGCTCCTACTAGAGCGTAAGCGGCGGAACAGTCGTTCTGGAAAGCTTCGAGAATCGACTGACGGTGAGACGCGGACTGGCGACGAAGCGGGCCGGACGTCCACAGTTTGAAGAGAACGATCTAATGAACTTGACCAGGTTGGCTGCAGCGATGTCCCATCGACACGGGTAAGCCGAGCGGCGACGGACAAGCCGGGAAAGAGAAAGTCAAGTACGTACGAAGGTGGTGCTGCGGATTGAGACTGCGCGCATGGGGCGCCACGGCCACGATGAATTCGAGCATTCCAGCGTCGATCAGACGACGAACGACGTCGCTGAAAATGACACCGCGTAAGTAGGGACGACGACAGCGCAGAGAAATTGAATGCGCAAAGGTCAGGTGTACGCACGGCTTCAGATCATGCGACGTGTCCCTCATCGCGATGAACAGCACCCTCAAGCCCGCTTGCAGCAGCATGTTCTCGCTCCGCTCCAAGCTCGGCTTGCCCGCCGCCTTGGTGGACCGGTCGAGCAGCTTCTGGAGCAGGCCGGCTTCGCAGGCGACGTCGTCCATGAACTATCCACATGCCTCGTCACCGGCATCCTTCTGGATCATGACGCCCAACAGCCGGACCTGAGGGAGCAGGTGTACATCGGAGCTCTCCTGGAAAAGGCGGGAGAAGTGCGAGAGGAAGGTCGAGGTAGGGGCGACGGCCAGGACGCGCGATACGGGCGCCGGGGATGTGGCCCCGAGGACGCAGTGAAGAGTCTCGGCATTCACGCTGAAGGACTCGTGCGTGGGCGGTATCGCAACCAGAGGCAGGTGAGGCAGGTGAGAGCGTGAGGTTGAAAGGCCATAGAGCTGCGACAGTACGCCGGATCGGGTCGGTCAGCCAGGACGGCAGCCGGGCAGTCAGTCATCAGACAAGCGCACCTTCTGAACGTATCGTCCGCCTTTTCCTCGTACTTGTAAAGCAAGTGCTCGACAACATAGCGCGATATGTCGCATTCTGGACCCTCTCCTGTCAACGAGGCTTGGTCCTGCCAGATCTGTACCGCGTTCATCAAGCTCGGAAAGCCGTCCTGCAGCTCGCGAAGCGCCACCTGGTCGGCAGGCCTCGAGCCTTCTGCAAGGCGTTGGTGAGGCAGCTGAGAGCGCACAGCTGAGACGGCTCCCACTGCCGAAGAGGGGTAAGTAAGCAAAACTTGGGGTAAAACATACGAGAATGATGCTCACGATTTTGAAGTCCTCGGCTTTCGAAGTCAAGAGGAAACGCTGTACCAGCGCCGAAGTGACCGACCTCTGCGTCGCGCAGGCCCGCCTGAGTTGGATAAAGGGTTCAGCATTTGACTGGCTCGTCATCCTACCAGCGTCAGGGCGCACCCAGACGGTGTAGTCCTTTTCGATCAGCGTAGACATCTCGTTGAGAAGTCGTCGGGTCCGAGGGCTTTGAGTCGGGCAACGGCCTCTCCAGGGTCGGATTGGATCTGACGTGCCAGTTCGGGATCATACGGCGCTTTGTCGGCGCCCTGCTCCGGAGCGTTCTGTTCAGCAGACGACATGGTCGCGAGGTCGTTGCGTTCGAATGGATGAAGGGTAAGAGGAACCAACGTTCTCCTTGCTCTGCGTAAGCTTCCGCTGCACTCACTGGCATCGCCAAAATACATGTCCCAAATGCGGAAAAGCCCGCGTGCCTGTCTTACCAATATCGTGCGAAGATTAATGTTTCGTAACAATCAAGCCATTTTGTATAGCAATCTATTCCTTCTCAGCCTTCGCCCTTTCCACTCCTTCCCGCACGCCCTGGCCCTCAGCAACCGCCGCCGCCACACCGCCGACTCTCTCGCCGAATCCGCGCCCGCTGCCTCCTTTTTGTATTCCCTGACCCTCACCCAAGTGGTCGTCGACAGTGTCCGCGTCATTCCAGAAGAGCGTCACGCCTTGCAGGTCGACGCCGACGCCGGCGCCTGCACATTCGAAACAACGTCAGCGCTGTCCCCACAGGGTGAAGATGCGCAATAAAGGAAGGGCGGACCCTTCGTAAAGTCGATATCGATTTTTTTGACCTCGAAGGGAGACGTGTGGAACGCAAGTACAAGCCAGATCCAGCCGATCGATACCTGTGCGTGTCATCGACTCGTGAGCTGTACATCCAAAGGCAGCACACTGCGTACTGCAGGACGTACCTGCCCGTAGACGACTCGAACCTGCCACGATCGCAGACTTAGTAAACGGTCGAACACGGCGATCACCATGAGGCGAAGATGATACGCACTCTGACTTCTCGATCCGCGTCAAGCGTTAACTTCTCGGCGGGACGCATGATCCGGACCTGCAAGCTGGCGTCCCCGTCCTGCTGAATACCGCCACGAGAAGTAAGCAAGAGCATCTCAACCCAAGAACGGGAATCGCGGCCGTCCAGCAGGCAAACGCACCTCGTGCGACCGCTCCTTCCTGCTCTCGCCAAACTCCGCAAACCGGCTGATCATGCGGTCGCTGTCCCACTGCGTCCCTTCAAACAGCGAAGGCTCTGGCGGCTCGTTCGGGCGCGCGTACGCGTCGCGCGCTTCCCAGTCCTCGAGCTCGGAAATGAGCTCGTCTGAGTACCGAGCGAGGTGGATCGAGAGGTCCGTGCCCGTTGCGAGACCCAGGCTGGTGGCCGCGCAGCGACGATAGTGTGAGCGAGATGCGAAGGAGGGGACACAACGGGGATGGTGCGACGACGTACAGCTTCTTGCCGATCCCGCCCCACTGTTCTCGCATCCGAATTTCGATCCGGTCGAGCTCGACGAACCGCACTCCGGACTTCTGGCCGCCGCCTTTGCCTGGCAGGCCCGGAGGCAGGAAGCGTGGGATGGTGGAAGGGGTCACTTTGGGCGGGAGCGCCGTCGCCCAGTAGTGGATCCACCTGTTCCTCGGGCGACAAGCTCGTCAATCATAGCGTGCAAGATTCAAAAAGTGGACAGACGCACCGCTTCTGGCTGGGTATAGAGACTGCGCAGAGAAACTATCAGCGGTCTTGAAAGGTAAAGCTGCTAAGCCAGCAACGCACCGCCAGTCCGCCACTTGCTCGGTTCGCGCCTCTTCTCATGCTCCTCCGCAGGGAGGCTCCGACTCTTCGGCTTCATCCTCCTCTGCGTGTGTAGCCTGATGACCTCGCGCGCGCGCTCCGCGGGCGTCAGCCCGGGCTCGGCGCCCAGCTGCGCAGCTTGGATCTCCGTCGGGCTCTCGTTGAGCCCCTTCTCGGCGTCCTCCTCCGCGAGGATCGGCGTGTCTGGCGCGGGCGGCGTCGAGTCGCTCGCGGGCGAGGTGAGGTGCGAGGTCGACGATGAGGGGGAGGGGTTTACGTGCTCGGCGATCACGGACTCGGCCGCTTCGGCTTTGGCAGTGGGGGAGGTCGGCTGCACAGACGCTCCGTCTTCCGAGTTGGCCGCGGAGGCAGAGGCGGAGGCGGAAGCCGACGTTGTGCCCGATGAGCGGCTCGGCGCGGGCTTCTTGGACTGGTATCGGCTTGGCCCAGGAAGTACGTCGGAAAGCGCCATGAGCAGACAGCACGCCATGGTACCCGAACGTCCCTTCCCAGCTGATGAGTAGATCATAAGCTCAACACGCCTTTCGCCGCAGAAGATCTGCTTGGGCGCACCCTTGCAGTGAATCACGACCACATTTTCAGGATCCTCGGCCAGAAAGCGACACACTGAAAGCCAGCTGCGTCAGTCTCAGATGCACTACTCGGCCGATCTAGTGATTCACGCACTATCACGGATTGCGAGGGGGATGTACGGCAGAGGTGGGGCGTGATGGTCGGGGAACGGGTATCGCTTGACTGCCTCTCGATCCGCATGAACGACCGATCTTCCTGACATCCCAAGACCTTCGAAAGCCTGCTCACCTTGTCCGTGGAAGAAATCGGCGTCGTAACTGTTCTCGTAGCCTGCCCACAACGGTTAGTTTGTCCGTCCGCAGCGTTCACTCGATCTGAAAGCCTAGCCTCACACGGGCAGAAGTTGTAGATCCTCCATTTCCGCCCGTGCCTTGCCCTGTCACCAGAGAGAGTGTCAGCTTCGAGATAGCTGAGCAGCTCCAATGTGACTCACTCAAGAAAGCGCAAGACGTCGTCTCGGGGATTCCGGTACAGGGCTTCCATCGCCGACGCAGGATAGCCCATGATCACGATGTTGTCGCTGCTGCTCATCCATAAAGATCGCGTCCAGTTCCATCTCATCAGAGATCCTCAGGACGACACCCAAGCAGTAGAACAGAGCGCGCACACATATGACAAATCGAGATCGATTCTCAGCTCCTTGTCCACGAAGCGCTGCTTTGGTCCCGAGACGACGTTCCTTATGAACTGGGGCATTGAGCAGGCAATTAAGGTGTCAATTTGCAAAGCCTGGATGAAATCTCAGGGGAGATTGGGGGCTAGAACGTTGAGTTGGTGAGAGGTTCGTGGTTGTTGCGAGAGGAGATGGAACAGCCTCGAGCTCGAGCTCGCTCGCTCAATGACGTCAAACAGGTGTACGTCGCACGTCTATCAAACTGACAGCATGGCATGCTCCTTGTGCATAGAGTTGCATAGAGCCCGTCCTGCACTCTTTTGCGTTGTGTCCTCGCATAAAAGGATTGAAAACACCATCAGTCAGTTCGGACCTACATACCATGCCGCCGCTCGAAACTGCATTCACAACGACAAGGGAAAGCTTCAGGGCCCCGAGTACAAGAAGATTCCGAACGCTGTTGAAAGCTGAATTTTGGATTGCAGTCCATTTCTTCAGGCGTAGGAGCTGAAATGCGATCTTTCGAAGGTCTGGGTGGCACAAAACGGGATAAAGAAGGCCTCGGGGGACGGCCCTCGGAGCGACTGGGCTTCGTAACTGGTGCCAGCCGCAAGCGAAAGCAACGACTCGTATTGCATTAAATGCCACAAAGACAACCAACCCATCCCTCCCCGCAGAATTATTTCCTCCCCATCCGAAGTGCCGATTCGCTATATTTATTCTCGCAAAAGGACGCCCGCACCCTGCACGCCGCGCGGAGCCGGTCGACCGCCGGGTCGTCGGCGGGCATACGCCTGACCGTCAGAGCCTCGAGCCTCGGTGTGCGCGTCGGCTTTTGCTCAAGCACCTGCACGAGTAGATCAACGAGCTCCTTAAACGAGTGGTGTCTATCGAGAGAGAGCTCGAGCGTCTTAAGCGCAGGGGGGAGGACGTCCGCGAGCTGCTGGCCCCCCGACTCGAAGAGAAGGCTGGGCTCGATGTCCACGCTCTCGAGCGCGGCGTACGCGCGCTGCGAGCCGATCGTGCCCGGCATTCCGTCGGCGCCGGTCGTGCCCGAGAGCTCGAGGTGCTTGAGCGAGGGGCGGGCGTGCTCGAGCGCCTGGCCCAGTGCGGGCTGGTCGAATTCTACGTGTCCGACGATTGCCCCGCCGTTGGCGTACGAGAAGCGCTCGAGCGCGCGCGGGATGCGGAGCGCTTTGGCGAGCGCTGAGGCGTCGATGGCGCTGTACGAGAATGTCAGGTCCGTGACTGGCGAGGAGCCGTACAAGGCCGAGAGGTCCCCGTCGTCGGTGTCGGACCAGCCCTCCGCCTCGACCATGTGCGCAGTGAGCTTCCGGAGCGAGGGGAGCATGAAGCACGGGATGATGTCGCCCAGGTGGAAGCCGTTCTCGGCGCCGGGAGAGCTCGCGCTAGGGAGCGCAAACCGCGCGGGATAATCGCAGGAGGGACGGAGGGAGAGGAGGAATAGCCGATCGGGGTGCCAATGGCGTCGAAAAGAGCTGAGCACTGGAAGACGGGTTGACGTCGAGCTCGAGCAGGTTCGGGAAGAGATCGAGAAGCAGGACGACTTGGGCGGTCTCCCAGCCCCGCTTCAGCGCGCGCAGCAGCTTCTGGCTCTGACCTGAGGCCGTGGCGGCCACTTAGAAGAGCTCGGCCTCCTCAGGACGAGTTGACCGCTCGTCGTCGTCGTCCACGTCATTAGCCTCTCCGCCCTCCTCCCCTCCCCAGACTTCTTCCCTCGAATCCTCCCACTCGCCGCCCGCCATCTCCCAAGTAAGCGAGGGATCCCGAACATGCGCCGCGAGCGCCGGGCGCGAAATGACAAGAGGCGCGGCGGGACGCCGTCCGCATGAAGGTGAGGGTGTTCCCCGAGCACGACCGAGCGGTAGAGAAAGCGCTCGGTGAACGCGTGAAGTCGACGGTTGACGAGAGGAAGTCGGACGTAATCGTACGCGGGTCCGTGGCACAAGATCTGAATAGGCACGTCCGGGTCATACCCCTGGCCAGGGGTGCGGACGGCGAGAGGAATGATTTGGACGAGGAAGTCGTCCGGGAGGTCGGTGAAGACGGCCATTGTGAGCGGGACACATATGAGGCTCAGATCTCATGAGTGAACGGAGAAGAGCGCGTAAAAGGACAGAAGAAAAGAAGAGGAATGGGTGGATCATGCCCAACCAAGAGACGCCGCCGGCCCGCACGCGCCGTTGTGTCTGTGACACAAGGCTCTGTCTGTTAGCGGCGTACTTGCATATTCACGCTCAAAGCCTTCAAATGCTCCCCACTGCAGAGGTACTGCGATCGCGGGTGGGCATTCACTTGCCTGCGTACCTAGTATGTATGCAACTGAAATTGGGTTGTCTGTGAGCATCGTATGGCGGGGGTCTATTGTCATGAACGTCTTAACAACTATTCAATCCTCGTCAACTGTCAAACCTTGCCACCTCAT
>JTLS01000580.1:0-16475 GCA_000826855.1 Basidioascus undulatus
GGCATCGCAGCACACTGGACCTGTAGTCTTACTGACGGGCTGCGGTTAGAGTGGGGAGGGGGAGAAGCAGAGGAGAGGGGGTGGGAAAGGGAGAGGACTTTGGATCGCCTGGGGAGGTCTGGGGCTGCTGCTTGGGCGGTACGGGGAGTGTAAGATTAATGCTGGTTCTGTATTTTGTTGATGTTTGGAGCGCGGCGTGAGGATTGGACTGGATCGGACTGCCATAAATCTTGCCTGCTTGCATCACCCGTCTTCTCTTGCCACAGCACCGCCGCGGGTGTTCTTTGCTTGCCGTCTCGCTGTTCCCTCCAAGATCAATTACATGCACACAACTTGGCCTAGCCAAGTTGATATGCTTGTTTCGATGCCGATAGCAAAGATAGCAGGGTATGACGACAGTTCAAGCCTCGAGGCGCTCGGCTACTCGTGTCGATCATCGAGGTCTTCTCTCTTCGCGCTCCACTTTCCTTCTTCTCTCTTTTCCCTTCCTCCACCAAACCCCTTACTTTATCACTCTCTAAACCACATACCACCCACACCGCACCCTCCAGTATACCCCACACGAATCGCCACCGCGCATGGCACCGCTCTCCACCCTCCTGCGCCTCCCCCTGGCCGTCCTCTGGCGCGCACTGCTCGTGCGCCTCCCGCGCCTCGTCCCCCTCCCAATCCTGCACTACACCTCCCCGCTGGGCCCTCACCCCGTCCGAGTGCACCTCCCCTCGCGCGACCCCGGTCGGTCCATTCCCGTGCTCGTCTTCCTTCCCCCTACCTCCTCTCCCTCCTCCCACCCCGTGCCAGTGCACCTCGACTTCCACGGCGGGGGATTCGTCCTCGGCTCGTGCCTCGAGGAAGCGCCGTTCTGTGCGCGGTTCGCGCGGGAACTGGGGGCGGTGGTGATCTCGGTGGACTACCGCCTCGGCCCCGTGGACAAGTTCCCAGCGGCGGTTCATGACGCGGAGGACGTCCTCCACTCCGTGCTTTCCCTCTCCGCGCCGCGGGAACTCAGCGCGCTCCTCGAGCCGCAGGGGCTGGCGCTGGACCGCGAGCACATCTCCCTCGGCGGGTTTTCGAGCGGCGGGAACTTGGCGCTCAATCTTGCGCAGTCGGTGGAGGGGTGGGCTTCGCCGTTCGAGGCTGGGAGGGGGAAAGAGGACAAGGAGGACGAAGTGGAGAGGGAGATACCGCTAGTGCTGTTTTACCCCTCCTTCGACGCGCGCCTCCTTCCCTCTCAGCGCACGCGCCCGCCCAACCTCCCCCTGCCGCACCCCTTCTGGGCCTCGCTCTCCAACGTCCTCATCCCAACCTACCTCCCGCGCCGTCTCGCCGCGCACCCGCGCGCCTCCCCGGGCCTCGCCCCGCGCGGATCCCTCCTCCCCGGCGCGCGGGTCCTGCTTGTCCTCCCCGAGCTGGATACCCTCGCGGGGCAGAGTGGGGAGTGGGTGGATAGGATGGAGCGGGAGGGAAGAGGGGGAGATTTGAGGGTCAGGAGGGTCGAGAGGGTTAAGCATGGGTGGACGCAGATGCCGGATCGGTGGCTTGGAGAGAGAGAGAAGGGGACGAAGGAGGAGGTGTATGCGGAGGCGATAAGGTTTTTGAGGGGGTTTTGGGAGGAGGTGGACGCGGGAAAGCAGGAGTAGGGAGGATAGACACTTGGACTTGGATGATCGCACTTTGGTTTCGCCACCTCTGTACTCGCATTGGTGTCTGTTTGCCTTGGAGCATAGGAGTTTTCCTTGCTTGCCTCGCAGCGAGCTCTCAAATGCCACAGTATTGTGTGGAAGCGAATGCTGCGGTAACACTCCTCGTTTGACGAACTGCGGCTGTCCTTCCTTCGGGGCCGACGATGCTCGATGCGCTTACATTTCAGGCAATCTGGTTTGTGTAGGTCGATATGTCAGGCGGGCTGTGCTCGAAAGCGACTGCACTGTAACGGCTATTTCCAATCGCTTTCAGCCCGGCATGTTCAAAGCATGGGGAACAGCTTTCCAGCCCCCGGCGACATGTCATCATCTGCGGCCTAGAAGACTTGATACTGAGAGAGCATGACACTTTGTGTAAGAAAAGAACTCACCCGTTTGTTTGTGCGTCCGGCAACGTGCAACTTGCAACTTGGAAACGTAGCCAGCAGTTTGATGCTGTTCCCGCGCCGGGTGGCAATAAGACACCCTTGGTATGAACATTTTCTATGAACTAGCGTAAACCAAGCAGTGAGCCGTATCTTACACCAGGGAAGGAACGTGTTTGCAGTCTGGGATTGAGGAAGACGGATGATGCGGCGGACACGACCATGGTCCTTCCGTTCAGGATTCCTTAACGACCGCCCCTGCGGAGCTGGCGAGCGCATGAGTTATTGCAAATTTTAAATGATTACATGCCCAACACGGTTATGTACCTTCACTGTACCAGCCTTCAGTGTGCCCAGCAAGCACGCTGCTCGCCTTGCCGCCAGCCAGTGAAGGACGAGCCTGGAAAACGAACAAGAGGTCTAGACTGGACAAATTATAACTAACAAAGCTTGACCCCCCGATCAACCGAGCCTGAGAAAGGACGTTACCCTGTTCCGTGTTCGCAGAGCAACCGGCAACTTGAGGCTCATCCTGCTCGTCGCACGTTTGTAAGCCCTTTCTCATCATGATTGGATTTATGCTGGTGCCATCACAGGCTCTCCTCCCTGGGGGTTCTGACTGGCTTATGAGCTTACGGACACTCCGTGACCGGCGATCCGACCGGCAGCTGCGAATTAGGAGTTAAGCAGTCGGGCAGCTGGGCGGATAGGGATAGGGTGGGAGTAACGGTCGCAGAAGGGGGTCTCCTAGGGTGTTGATATGGAATAAAAAAGAGTGAGTGTCCAACACAGTGGGTAGTCCGTCGTAATCCGCCCCGGGCTGTCTGACGTGGAGAGTGGATGAGGTGGAGCTGAGCTCAGAGACGGCCGCCATACAGTCGGACCGTCTCCGCGAGCTTGGAAGGTGTTATAAAGGGAAACAAATACCAACTATCAGAGGCTGGAAGAACATTGTGCCGATGGCTGGCGTAAAACTCCTTGAGCTATCCGTTCCAGTTGCCTTCCGTCCACGCAGCGAACGTTGACACATCTCGGGAATGAGGAGCATCGGAACATTGGACTTGCTCTCAAGGATTACTGGAATTAAGTGGGCCCACCAAGTGTAGGGAGTACGGCTTTCGTCCCCTGCGTTCGTGACATCTCATAGGCCTGCGGGCCTTGGGATTCTGGTATTTATTGTTCCCGTCTCGCTTATTCCTAGGTTAAGTAATACTTTATTGTGCTATCTATATACGGGTAACTTCAATTTCAACTCTGCCTCCTAGTTGGGAATGCTACCTCTCCCCCCCCCACGCCGGCACCTGTAAAATGCCTTCCAGTCGTATCTTCCATGCGCAGTGGCAAGCTACTCGGAGGAGATACATTTTGAGTTGGCATCCGAACTGTTAACCCTCGGCTGTGGCATCGATGCCGCTCTGTCATTCCTTGACATTGGTTTATTGATCCTGTACATCCGAAGATGGCGAGAGTTGGCTCAATACTTATCTTATCACCGCTTTATCACTTGTGGGTCCTCTGTCAGCATGCTCACGAGCACAGTCAAAGCACGGCGCTGTGGCCTGCATAGCCTCCTGCCGTGGCTTAATGCAATTGCCCTGTGAGTCCGCCGCAGTCGCTCCTGGCCTGCTTCTCTTGAGTTCGTGCAACATGACAGCCTTACTTGCGTTTCATCGTTCAGATGTCATAAAATGCGCATAAGCGAACGGCGCCCTAATCAATGAGCCCCGTTCAGTGTTCCTGAACAGCATTGCCAGTGCGTGGCCCACCCGCAGCGTGCATGGCGGAGCCGCACAACTCGTGAGTGGGCTCATCAGGACGGAATGGAACATTGCCGTGATTCCCTTTGTGATTTTCACATGCTTGCTACGAAATTTCGGCGTTTTCTCCATGAGGAAGAAGACCCAAGAAGGTCCACTTGAGGTCCACCGGGCTTTAATGTGTTGCCTTGCCTATGGGATGGTCCTAGACGACCCTTCGTTCATGTGTGTGTTTAATGCTTCACGGGCAGGATGTATAGTGCTTCGCTTTTCGAAAAAAGTCTTCCATGTCACGGTTGAGATGGACAAGGCGTGGGGGTGTGTTGTGTGACTGACCAGCTTGGACCGTGACGAGCCAAGTCGCGGTGCGGTGCCCACGGCGGTTTGGCACGCCTTCCATGTCACCATAACCTTCAAATCGGCGCCCGCCGTAAGCACCGAAGCGCTTCTCCGACGCCATCCGTGTGTCGCGGAAAGTTCCGACTGCATGGCTCAGGGAGGCGGCGAAGACTGCACCGTGCACGCGTAACGAAATTTACGTGTGCCCGCCCGCCGTCGCCAGTTCGAACGATATACAAGTGCAGCTGCGCGCTGCGATGCCTGCCTCCTTTATCTCTTTCAGTATTTTCGTTGACCGCTTCACTGTCACCAATCCATCACCCCTCGAGCGCGGTATTACCCCCCGCTCTGCCACTATGGCATCCCCCCAAGAGTCGTACGCCGACTCGGCCACGCCGACGGTCTATTCCATCACCAGTTCCCCCTCGCCTACCCCCGACGGACACCCTGCCCCCATCACCAACGAAAAGAGCAGCGAGAGCCCCGAAGGACTCGAGAGCGGCGTGAACGTCAAAGATGCCAAGGAGCAGTTTGCAGAGCTGCGCCGCGAGCTCTCTCGCCAGAGCAACCTGCACCGCATCGCGAGCAGGCAGAGCTCAGACCTCGAGAAGCAGGATGATGAGGACGAGTTCGATTTGCTGGAGTGTGAATATGGTTTCTGGGAGCGTGATTCAATCCAAACAATAGTACACTGACGGCCTTCACTTGACAGATATGGCAAGTCCATGGCGTTTGCAGGCTGCGGTACGATGTGACTGCGCTGGTTTCTGATGTTCGCACTTCCTGCAGCATGGGGCGAGCGAGGCCAACCAGGAAGCTGGCATTCGCCACAAGTCGGCTGGTGTTATCTTCAAGGTGCGTTTCTGTTGCAATTGTGAAAAAAACATGCACGCAGCTGACACTCCGGCTTGTTCCCCCGTTGCTTCTCGACAGGACCTGAGCGTCATCGGAAACGGCGGCATGAAAATTCACATCCGGACTTTCCCTGGTTCGCTTCCGTATGTTTGAAGATCGAGACACCTCCGCTGATGTTTTAATGTCTCTCCTATTCAGACGCGATCAAGGAGTTCATTCTCACTCCGCTGATCACGTTCGGCCCCTACTTCGGCCTCTTCAAGCCGGAGCCAAAGACGATTCTGTCGCGCTTGAACGGCGTCGTCAAGCCCGGGGAGATGGTCCTTGTCTGTGCGTCGTCATGTCTCAGTGATAGAGCCACCTGCCTATCTTGATTTTCGCAGTGGGCCGGCCGAACTCCGGATGCTCCACCTTCTTGAAAGCGATCGCCAACCTGCGCGAGGGCTACCTCGCTGTCGAGGGTGATGTTAGTTACGCCGGGATCGAGGTGCGCCTAGAGTGTCTCATCAATCCCTCCGTGATCCCGGCGGTGCTCAAACGCTATGCGTCATAGGCCACCGAGTTCAAGAAGCGCTTCGCCGGCGAAGTATCCTACAACCAGGAGGGTGCGTTTGGTTGCCCCCCGCTGCGGGTATATCGGTTAGCTAATCCGTCGCAATTCGGTGGTCTTTCAGACGACGTGCACTACCCCACGCTCACCGTCGGCCAGACCATCGACTTCGCGCTTTCGACCAAGACGCCCGGCAAGCGTCTTCCCCAGCAGTCGCCGAAGCAGTTCCGCACCGTTGTGCTCGACACGCTGCTCAAGATGCTCAACATCTCGCACACCAAGGGTACCTTAGTCGGGAACGAGTTCGTCCGAGGCGTCAGCGGCGGTGAACGCAAGCGAGTGTCCATCGCGTACGTGATCCTGGCTTTCGGTCAAGAAGTAGACTGCAAGCGCTGACTTGCTGTCATGATGAACAGGGAGATGTTCGCTGCCCGCTCGTGCGTCGCCAGCTGGGACAATTCGACGCGAGGACTTGTAGGCTTCTTTGCTCTGCCGCTGATGAGCGACTGTGAGCTAATCCTAATCGCTTCGTCGCCAGGACGCATCCACTGCACTCGACTACGCCAAGTCGCTACGCATCTTGACGGACGTTTTCCAGATGACCAACTGTGCGGCTTTAAAAGATTTTTATGCTGCTCCGCTTCCGCACATTTTCGACTGACTGAAGGCCTTGACAGTCGTGAGCCTGTACCAGGCTGGCGAGGGAATCTACCAGCAGTGCGCTTACGGCCTCGCATTCATATCTTTCAATCAGATATCTCGAAACTGATCCCTTGTCGTTTGTAGATTCGACAAGGTGCTCGTCATCGACGAAGGCCGGGAGATCTTCTTTGGTCCGGCGTCTGAGGCCCGCCGCTACTTCATTGACCTTGGCTTCCGCGTCCGTCACTTCCGTCCTTTTCTCTGTGACATTCGAGCGCTAAACAGGCGCAATTGGTGTGACTTCTTGCAATTCAGGACCTCCCCCGCCAAACCACCGCCGACTATCTCACGGGCTGCACCGACCCGAACGAACGCCAGTTTGCCGACGGCCGCGACGAGTCGAGCGTGCCTTCCACGCCGGAGGAGCTGGAAAGAGCCTTCCGTTCGAGCGCGCACTTCTCGAAGATGGAGGCCGAGCGTGCCGCTTACGAGAAGCAGCTGGCGGAGGACAAGCACATCCAGGAGGAGTACGTTGATGTTAACCCTTTCGGCTGCTTGACGTTCAACTTACCTTTGTTGCCTTCAGGTTCCGGAGAGCTGTCCAGGAGGGCAAGGGCCGAGGCGTATCGAAGAAGTCGCCGTACACCGTCTCCTTCTTCGCCCAGGTTATGGCGCTCGCTCGCCGCCAGTTCCAGCTCAAGCTGCAGGACAAGTTCACCGTCTACTCCTCGCTGTTTAGTGCGGTCACTATTGCCATCATCGTCGGAACTGGTAGGCTCGCATCTTCCCCTTCCGGTTTCTACCTCGAGCTGACAGTCGGGGTTAGTCTTCCTCGACCTGCCTCAGTCAGCTTCGGGCGCGTTCACGCGTGGCGGTGTCATCTTCATCAGTGCGTCCATCAATCTTTTCACAGAGAGCAATTGTTAAAACTAGGAGAGGAACAGCTCTTCTGTTCAACGGGCTCTCAGCATTTTCGGAACTTCCGTCTCAGGTACGCAGACGCAGTGCGGCCTCATTGACAGCTTTTGCTCTCTGCGTCGTGGACACTTGCTGAATATACCCTTCCCGTATACCTAGATGACCGGTCGGCCAATTCTCTACAAGCAAGTTGGATTCCAGTTCTACCGGCCCGCCGCACTCTCTGTAGCCAACATCCTCGCCGATATTCCGCTGATGGCGATAATGGTAAGAAACCCTTTCGCGATGCACGCACGACCCCGTAACCTGTATCTTACACTTGGAAAAACAGGTCATGCTCTTCTCGATCATTATTTACTTTATGGCGGGACTCGTCCGCGATGCGGGGGCTTTCTTCACGTTCTACATCGTACGCCGTCTTTCTATTGGGAAGTTTGAAGGATGCGAAGTTGATCTATGCTACACAGCTCATCTTCATGACTCTCCTCGCAATGACTGCGTTCTTCCGTATGATCGGCACGGTATGCGTTAGCTACGACGTTGCAGCCCGTCTTGCGTCCTTGATCGTCACTGCCATGGTTCTTTGTATGTCTATCAGCTTCGAACTTGTGCCTTTTGCGTCCTGCTGACTTTACTGTGTTTTAACAGACGCCGGATACATGGTCAGCTTTCAATAGCTACTTACGCTTCGACACAAGTGATGCTGACGCTTCGGCTGATACCTACAGGTCCCCGTCTTCGCTATGAAGCGCTGGCTGTTCTGGATCTAGTGCGTATTTTGTCTGATAAAAAAAACATGGCTGGGCGACTGCTGAAATGCTTGATCTTGACAGCTACCTCAACCCGCTCAACTACGGCTTCAGCGCGCTCATGAGCAACGAGTTCAAGCGCCTGAACCTCCTTTGCGACCCGATTTACCAGGTTCCCGCCGGACCGGGGTACCCAACCACGCTCGGCCCCAACCAGGTCTGCACGCTCACCGGTGCGCGGCCGGGTGAGCTTTACGTGAGCGGGACGGATTACATTCGGGCGGCGTTCGAGTACGAGTGCGTTCGGATTGACCTATGTGATTACCACGAGGGGAATAACTCTAACGCTTTCGGTCCATAGCCCCAAACACCTTTGGCGCAACTTTGGAATTTTAATTGTCTTTTTTGTCGGC
Organism: Basidioascus undulatus; assembly: GCA_000826855.1. Lineage (NCBI taxonomy): Eukaryota > Fungi > Basidiomycota > Geminibasidiomycetes > Geminibasidiales > Geminibasidiaceae > Basidioascus > Basidioascus undulatus. The sequence goes on from JTLS01000580.1 coordinate 8,292, forward strand.
TTTCAGACGATCCAGATGGTCCTCACCGAGGTCATCGCGCACGGGGCGCACGCTTCGGCGGTTACCGTCTTCAAGCCCGAGGACAAGGACACCAAGGTCCGCAACCAGCGCCTTCAGGAGCGCAAGCAGGCGTTCCGCAAAGGCGAGGCGCAACAGAACCTCGAAGGTCTGGTGAAGAGCCGGAAGCCGTTCACCTGGTCGAACCTGGTACGTTCCTCATTCCAACACCACCTTCTAAAACTAGACCTAACTTCGTCTACTTCCAGTCCTACACTGTTCCTGTGTCCGGTGGTCAGAAGCAGCTTCTTGACAACGTGTATGTTCATGCCGATTCGAACCCCACACTCGACCGCAACTTACAATTTCGCCCTTTCGCCCTTTTCTAGGTTCGGTTACGTCAAGCCGGGAACGCTTACGGCCCTGATGGGTGTATGTCTTTGCACTTTTGTTCCTCAGCCTCAGAGCTCGCTCAACTTCCGCCGTTCTTGCAGGCCTCTGGCGCCGGCAAAACCACCCTCCTCGTAGGCGCTCCTCCGTCTTGCATGAGAATTGGAAGATCCAGATCGATACTAACGTCCGAGTTCTTTCCAGGACGTTCTCGCTGACCGCAAGACTATCGGCGTGATCACTGGCGAGATTCGCATCGCGGGTCGGCCTATCGGCATTGACTTCCAGGCCGGCGCGGCGTACTGCGAGCAGTTGGACGGTGCGTCTGTCCTTCAAAAATGGCGAGAACCATCATAGACATCGTATCTCTATCTCCAGTACACGAGTGGACTTCGACTGTTCGTGAGGCGTTGCGGTTCTCTGCGTACCTTCGTGTAAGCCTCGCATTAAGATGTGAGATTGCCGAAAGAAGGCTAACCGTGCCACCCACAGCAACCGAGGGAGGTCTCCCAGGAAGAGAAGGACGACTATGTCGAGTAAGTCCGTTCTCGAGAGGTTTGGGCCTTGCTCATCATTCCTTATTTGCGTTCGCAGGGAGATAATCCAGCTGCTTGAGATGGAGGACATCGCCGACGCAATGATTGGTTTCCCTGGCTATGGGTACGTCGCAACTTGATCTATCACCTTGATCGCCCGATCCGAGCTCATATTGCACTCACTTGCCAGTCTCGGCGTCGAGGCTCGCAAGCGCCTTACAATCGGGGTTGAGCTGGCGGCCAAGCCTCAGCTCCTGCTCTTCTTGGACGAGGTCGGTCCCGCTCAGTATACGCTTTCTACGACTTGACTGATGCATTCCGGCTTTACCTGCAGCCGACGTCTGGTCTTGACGGCCAGTCTGCCTACAAGTGCGTGCGCTCGCAGTCTGCTTTCCTCGCATCTACTGACACTTCGCCGCTTCCAGCATCGTTCGCTTCCTTAAGAAGCTCGCTGCCGCTGGCCAAGCGATCCTTTGCACCATTCACCAGCCCAAGTGAGTCGAATTCAACTTCAAATCAATTGACTTACAGACACTCATCTCTTGGGACTTGCAGCGCCCTTCTGTTCGAGCAGTTCGACCGTCTGCTTCTCCTCGAGAAGGGTGGTAAAACTGTCTACTTCGGCGACGTTGGCAAGGACTCGCACGTCCTTGTCAACTACCTGGCTAAGCACGGCGCACACTGCCCCCCCGATGCCAATCCGGCCGAGTACATGGTAAGTCTGCTTCTTCAGTCCGCTCTACACACTGCCTTGTCACTCATTAATTCTGCCGGTGCAGCTCGACGCCATCGGTGCCGGCTCGAAGAAGCGCGTCGGCCCTAAGCCGTGGTCGCAGATCTACCTCGAGTCCGAGGAGTTCGCAAAGAACAAGCGGGTGATCGAAGAGTTCAACGCGCAGGCGCTGAAGGACTTCCCCGAATTGAAGCGTGCCACGAGCATCTGTAGGTCCCGCATTCTCTCGAGCCTGTGCTTTCGGAAATTGACCTGCCATCCCTCCTTGACTACAGACAACACGCCTTTTCTCTACCAGCTCAGGATTGTTGGAAAGCGTACGTTCCTGTCATTCTGGCGGATGCCGGATTACGGCTTCACCCGTCTGTGCGTTGCCGCCCGACTACTCTCTCGCAGTCGGGGCTATCCATGACTGACGTTTTGATCACTGCGTCTTCAGATTCTCGCACATGATCATCTCTCTCCTGACGTCCCTCACTTTCTTGATGCTCGGAAACTGTGCGTAGCTTTATTCTCTGGCGAGGCAGGTTCAAAGATTGACCTTTCACTTCACAGCCGTCGCCGATCTGCAATACCGCGTATTCGTCATCTTCAGTACGTTTTCCTCTTGGTTTCAGAAACTGATGGAAGTTCTGATAGATCCCTGTTTTTAGTCACTGCGGTTCTTCCCGCTTTGATTCTGGCCCAGGTTGAGCCTACGTACATCATGGGCCGCAACTGCTTCATCCGCGAAGACTCGTCGAGGGTACGTTTTTCTAATTAGCCATGACACGCATTCGTCTCGGCGCTTACAAGTTTCATCTCTAAGATGTACTCGCCCTTCGTCTTCTCGCTGGCGCAGCTCGTCTCCGAGATGCCGAACAGTTTGCTCTGCGCAACGGCGTTTTTCTTGCTCCTCACCTACCCCGCAGGTTTCAACACGGCATCTGACCGCGCCGGCTACCAAGTAAGCTTCCTGTCCCCCTAAATTACACCTCCGTCTATACAGCTTTCTCATTAAATGTAACTTTCCACAGTTCTTCATGATTCTCGTCACCGAGGTCTTCTCCGTCACGCTCGGTCAGCTCGTGGCAGCGCTCTCTCCTTCGATTCCCGTGGCTGCAATCGTACGTTGTCCGATGCACTGGCTTTCCCCGTAATATATGACTCAAATCAACAACCTTCTACAGTTCAATCCGTGCGTCTTTGCACCGGTTCAATGCCTTTCCGCACTTGGACACTGACGGACTTCCGACGGCAGGTTCATCCTTGTCTTCTTCGCCCTGTTCTGCGGTGTTACGACTCCGAAACCCAACCTTCCCACGTTGTAAGTCAACTCCCGCATTATAGCACCCTCACACACTCGCACTTACCTTCTCTGCCCCAATCCAGCTGGCGCGTGTGGATGTGTGCGTCGACAACCCGAACTCGCCCGCCAATGTCTCGCTGACACATTCGCCATGTGTTACAGACCAACTCGACCCCTTCACGCGTCTCATCGGCGGAATGGTCACGACCGAGCTCCACGGCCTCGAGGTCCGCTGCAAGCCGGCCGAATTTTCAATCTTCCAGCCGCCGTCTGGGATGACTTGCGGGGAGTGGGCGCAGCCTTACGTTGAAGTGGCTGGTGGAGTAAGTCGAATGCTGCAATTTGTAAAGCTACCGGCACAACTCAATTGTTGCTCTTCAGTACCTCCGCGACCTGAACGCGACTCAGGACTGCGGGTTCTGCAAGGTGCGTCCCCCCGCCAACAGCCGAGCTGCACACTTTACTTACCTGCCTGATTCACCACAGTACTCCATGGGCGACCAGTTCTACATGCCGCTAGACATGGATTTTGACAATCGGTGGCGCGAACTCGTACGTCCGCACCGCATCTGCTTCGGCCCCACGAAAATCCCTTCCCCGTGCAGATGCTGACCGCCCGCCTTACCTCCCACAGGGGTACGTTTATGTTAATCTTAAATTAAAAAATGACTGTTCCAGTTCTCTGAGACGTAAGCTGACGTGTAACTTTTCAGGATCATGATCGCTTTCACAGCTTTCAATGTCCTAGCTACCTTGGTTGCGTCCCACTTCCTCCGGTACTCGAACCGCTGAACGGGCCGCCCGCTCCTCTCAAACTTAGAGTCGATCCTTATCTGTCTCGTTTTCTTTTTTTGACTGTCGGCCATTCCTTTCCGTGGTCTCTTACGGTAGCTCCGCGTCGAACCTATACATTTAATGAAACACAAGCACTGTCCCCAAGCATACTCCTCTGAACATCTTGACCATATCTGTATCTATTCTACACAAACTATCTGTTCTATACATCGTTATGAACAATATTGCCATAGAAAACTTCTTCTCATCGTGCCCCTCCCGAGCGACGGCTACACGAACGTCAATCCCATCTGTGGGATCTCGTCAAACAGAGTGTCCAAATGCGACCGCATATTTTGAAGGAGGCCCAATCAAAGCAGACAATACTAGAAAAGAGTCAGACCGACGGATTGGCTCCGACTTCGAAGCTCGAAGGGACTTCAACGAGCGGGAAGCAGGGGAGCTCGTCCGGAGCTGGGGATGCGCGAAAGTCGTGCAAAGACTCTGACCATCGCACAGTCCAAAGAGTTCTCAGGCATTTAATGTCCTGGACAGCTGGAGGAGATTAAATGCCTGTCCAGGATCCAGGACATTAAATGCCTGAGGGTGCCGTAGGCGGTCTCCAGAATCTGGCTGCAGCCCTTTAGAGGCTTTTGTTCGTGAGAGCGACTCTAGCAGGCAGAGCTTTCAGCCCAGCATATCGCTGAGAGCATTGGCTGTTTTGGTAACAGTAACCGTGGATAACCCCACGCTCTTGAAGCCCGCTGGTAGCAGCATCGATCGAGAGTACGAGGAGAATAGATCAAAGGTCATCCTAGGCTGCGGTCCGGGGTTTGGATGAGGGCTGTTCTGTTTACGCAACCACTGAGAATATCAATCCTGAGAGTGTGGCTCGAGATCACAGTATAGTAAAAATACGAGCATGGCGCGTGCATTGCCGCGGATCCGAGCTATTGCCGCAACGAGTGACGACTCAGTTACTTATGAAGATGCTCAAGCAGACAGGGCTCTCAGTAAGGTTTATAACATAGGGTAGGTCCTTTGGTAAACCTCATGGCAAGGTCAAACAACAGGGGCACTCAAAGGGCGTTGCTGGTTTCGGCGACTCTACGGCTACGAAGACCTTTAGTTTAGTACAAGGCCTCGAGAGTCAACCAATGACTGTACATGGACCGATTTTTAGGGTTGGCCTTTTCACATTTCATCTAAAGGCGCCAAGTGCTGCTCTCGAAATCGCATATTTGCTTCACGGTGCATCCACGTTGGTTGAAACGCGAAGGACTTCACCTTGTGGGAGGCGGGTTCAGGCTCCACTCGCAAGGATGTACCTGCCCGACATCATCACCATCGTATGTGTCTTATCAATGATTGTGGTCATCATGGCACGATAGCCGGTTTGACTCAGCTACTGGCGGAACGAGCGACGGAATGAACGACGGATATGCGCTGCAGTCGACTGCGCTACCCTCATGGTCCTCTCAATCTTCTCGTTGTAAGTATTAGAGTTTAACAGCTGTATTCGGGTACAATCCCAACCTTTATTAACTGTGTCTTGCCAAGAGTGCGTCACAACAATCACAAGAGCGCTGGCAGCGACGATCCCGGACGCGTCCCTTTGTCTTGATGGACTTTCACCCGTCGCTCCTGCACAGCGGCGTTCATTATCTTCTGGCGGGCCCCCCTTTCAGGATGACGGTTTCGATCCGCACAGCACAACAATAGGAAAAGTAAGGCGTGCTGCGCGTATGAAAGCAACCACGCCGCTGCATCCGGGAGCGGACCGCGACGCGTCCGTGTTGGACTTGGACTGCCGCGCTAGACGTACTCTATTTAACGACAGCGTTGGCCGCTCCTCTCTAATCTCGCTCAACTTCGCCCTTGTTTCCCTCTCTCTCTCTCTTCCATTCCCCTCTTCCCCGCCTGGCGCTCCCTTCCCTTCTGTCCCCGTGTGCTTGCTTGCTCAACGACCCCCGCCCCCGACAATTGCTCTTTCCGGCTCGACTGGTTCGAACACCCTCCCGCTGCTGCGCCCGCGACCCCACCCTCAAACAGCTATCTTATCCACGCTCTACGCCCGACGCCTTACGCCTACGCCCTACATCAAGACCTTCATAATACGTGCGCTGCTCCCTTGTGCCTTCTTGCGCGGGTCGGGACTCCAAATTGTATGCGTGCGTGGATGGACGACAGGCCAAGCAGCAACCGCTATGTACACCACCTCCCCCGCCGACTTCGCCGCCGCCGCCGCGCCCTCTCGCATCCCTACGCCGATCCAGAAGCGCGTCCAGTTTGCAGCCATGACCAAAGCCGGTTAGTCTGCGCCTTCTCAATCTGCTTGGGTGGATGGGAGGGGCTGAGAGTAGCGGTGGGAACCATGCAGACCCGACCGCACACCTGCCCTCGTTCGGCCAAGTCCTCTGCGAGCCATCGCGGCCTATCGTGACCATCACGCCCCCGCCGCCATCGCCCACCTCCACCAGCAGCAGCAGCGCCAGCAGCAGCAGCATCCCGCGCCTCGCTGTCCTGCCCTCGCTCGAGCAGATCCGCTCGCGCCTGGCGCTCGCCCAGCCGGCATCGCCGCCCCCCTCGCCCTCCTCCGCCGCGCGCACCTCGCGCCTCCCGCTGTTCCTCACTGGGCGCGCGCACGAGGAGCCCGCGATGCCCGCGGGCCGCGCGGAGGGGCGCGCGATGATCTCCCGCCTCAAGAGGAGGCAGCGGTACTCTGCCCCGCCCGCGCTGCAGAACCCAGTCGTTCCCTTCGCTTGAGCTTGCACACGCACGCACACACATAGTTCCCCTTCCCTTGCCATCCCTTCATACCCACCTCCGTCGCTCCTTGCCCCCCTATCAACCCCCATTGATGATTTTGCGCCCTTCTCCTTCCTTTCTGCATACACCGCTCGCCCGGGACTCTGGCAGTTCCGGGTGATCGACTATCGCTTGCGATCCCCTTTCTTTTTCACCCGTACACCACCCATACACACCCGGCACGATCACCCCTGTAGCATTCATACCTTGCCCACACGCCCATTGATCATACCTAGTTGTTGCATGTACTACACCCCGGACCGTCGCTGGCTCCTGAGTGGATCTTTGCTGCACCTCGAGAACTTCTACGGTCCGGGACTGTCAGACACGACACCACGAGGACGCCTTGACGCGAGAGCTGCAGGGAGCAGGCGAATGTCATTCAGCTGCAGCCGACGCGCGAAGTCACGTCTGGCGCGCGAGCGGGGCTTGATATCCGACCTCCATGACCTCCTCGCCTCCTTGCAGCAGCCTGCAGGATGAGTGGCGCGCTCGACCCGTTTAAGCTGCTGAATGCGTGCTTTGATGACCTGTGAGTCGCCATTGTCCACTTTGCGAGTGCGCCGGGCTGAGCGAGACTGACGGCGTGTCGGGAGGGCAGGTACGCGAGCTGCGTGAGCCCGAACTGGGGGCGGAGGGAGCTCAGCGTGGACGTTGTGGCTGGGGACGATGAGCAGAGGGAAGAGGAATATGGGCGGAAGCAGGTGCTGGGTGTTATAGATGGAGGCCAGGATGTGGTGGACGAGGGCGAGGGCGAGGGCGACGAAAGCTCGCCAGTCTCCAGGTGCGTCTCTCCTCCTGCTACTCTTCGCTACACCACAATCTCTGAACAAACCCCACAGATCACCCTCTCCTCCTCTTCACGAGTCACTTCCCCCGCCCACATCCTCCCTACGGCGCACGCGCTCGTCCGCCTCTCTCCGCGAGCGCCCGGCCTCTCAGCGCAAGCGCCGGTCTTCGCCCTCCTCGCCTCCTCCTCCCCCTCCTTCGACCACGCGCACAAGACCGCCGCGCCGCTCTCTCCGATCCTCCGGCCCACCCACAAAGCCTCGCACACGTGCTGGACGCCCTGCCGTACCTGAGCGGCCGCACCCGCCCTCCCCGCCCGCTCCCCTCCCAAATCCATCTCCTCGCCTGACGCGCTCGCGCTCTCGCCTGCCGAGACCTCAAGTCCGAGACGCGCGGAAAGAGGAGGATGAGATCCCCGATTCGGAGAACGAGCGGCGGTCGGCCCGACTTCCTGGGCCGGCTGCGGGTCTGGACGTGCGGCAGGAGGAGGAGGACGAGACGGAGGAGGAAGAGATCTTCCTCCCTCCTCGACGGAGACGTCGGCTTCCTCCTGCCCAATCCGTACCTCACGCACCACCACCCTCACCACAACCACCACCACCATCCTCGCCCCCTCCCCCACCGCCTTCCCCCATCCTCTCCACCCGACGCCGCCTTTGCTTAGCCACATCGCACCGCGCACCCCGACCCGCTCCAGAGCCCTTCGCCTTCTCCAGACCCCGGCCACCGGCTCGGAGCATGCAGGCCGGCAAGACCGTGGACGTAAGAAGACTGTGGATGGCGTGGGCGCGGGCGCAGCGGATGGGCGAGAGGAGGGTCGTGAGGGCTACGGGAGGTGGGGATGGGAGAGGGGATGGGGATGGGGATGA
>JTLS01000581.1:0-16459 GCA_000826855.1 Basidioascus undulatus
CCCCGCTCCCCCACACTTCCCACAAACCTATCTCTCCCGCCTCCCCGGCGCGAACGGCGCGCTCTTCGCGCTCTCAGAGGCGCACCACCCGCTCGTACAGTTCGCGCCTGAGGCGTTGCGCTTAGGCGACGACGGCCTCGAGGGGCGGTGGACAGTCGAGGGCGAGCCGACTGTCCTTCCTGTTGGATTCGAGCCGCCGGGAGTGTTCCTAAGTATTGATGGGCCTCCTGCGGGCCGCGCTGGCTTGCTCGATCCCCCGAGTAGGGCGGACAGGGTCGCGCAGGCTTTGGGGAGGCTCGAGGAGGACCTGGCGCTCGGGCAGGGGAACCTCAAGTGGCTCGCGCTGGGCTCACTCCTCCTCGTCGTGATCGCGCTCGTTCGGGACAGGCGACGTCTTTCTCTCTCTTCCTCGTCCTCATCATCCTCCGCCTCCACCCTCTCCTCCGAAAAGCAACCCGCCGACTCTTCCACCCCGCCTGTCCGCTCGCACGACACCGAAGCGCTGGCCTCCTCGCATACGAACCGGCACGGGCTTCCCACCCCGCCGCCCGAGATGGACAAGAAGCCGCTCCCGCCGCCGCCGCCGGGCGAGGACGCCGAGAGCGCAGACGAGGTTGGTGGTGGAACGCCGGGGAAGAAGAAGCGCGTGCGGCGGAAGCGCGGGAAGGGCGGGAAGGGCAGGGCGGAGGAGGCGAATGGGAATGGGCAGGGGAATGGGAAGGCGGCGCGCGAGGACGATTCAGCCTCGGCCGGCGCAGTTAAGCAGCTGGACGCCAAAGCGGACCCCCCGCCGATCGCGGCTCTCCCGGTCGAGGCGCTGGTCCTCTCGGAGGACATCATCGGTGCGTAGCGTCCCGACTCTATCTTCTCTAACCTCGCTAACTGGGCGCGCACGTGAACAGGCTACGGCTCACACGGCACGGTCGTCTTCAAAGGCTCGCTCCAGGGCCGCGCAGTCGCGGTCAAGCGCCTCCTGCTCGACTTTACCAAGATTGCGCGGCACGAGGTGGACGTCCTGCGCGATGCGGACGAGCATCCGAACGTCGTTAGGTGCGTCAAGCGGGCTGTGCGTCTGCGCATGAATCAGAGCTGACTTGTGGGCTTACGTCCAGGTACTTCCTTCACGAGCAGCGCGCCAACTTCTTGTACATCGCGCTCGAACTCGTGCGCCTTCCTGGTTTCCCGTCATCGCGAGAGAAAGGCTGATGAGATTCGTCGTTCGTTGCGCAGTGCGCCGCCTCCCTAGCAGACATCATCGAGCGGCCCGCGCAGCACCGCGAGCTAGTGTGCGCGTTCTCGCCGAAGTCCGCCCTGCGCCAGATTGCCTCGGGCGTGCGACACCTGCACGCTTTGCATCTCGTGCACCGGGACCTCAAACCAGCGAACATCCTCGTCGCGCACCCGCGACGGGGCAGCGGGGGCGGGGACGACACCATCCGCCTCGTCATCTCCGACATGGGCCTGTGCAAGAAGCTCGAGGCGGACCAGAGCAGCTTCGCGCCAACTGCGGTTGGCGCGGTCGGGACGAGCGGGTGGAGGGCGCCGGAGGTACTGAGGGGCGATGTGCGGATCGACCAGATCCCGGAGGAGGGCGAGGAGGGCGCCGGGGAGAGCTCGACGGCGGGGGAGGGCGATGCCGCTCCCGAAGGGAAGAAGGACTCGAGTAGAAGACTGGCGAGGTCGCTTGATATCTTTGCGCTTGGTGTGATCTTTTACTATGTTTTGACGAACGGTGCGTTTTTTTGCTCTGTGTTAAATTCGCGCGGGACGGGTGGCTGACAGCGTTGCGGGCGGGCGGGCGGCAGGCGTCCACTGCTTCGGGGAACGCTACGAGCGCGAGATGAATATCATCCGCGGCGAGGCGAACTTTGACTTGCTGGACGTGACAAACGAGGAGGGCGCCGAGGCGCTCGACCTGATCAGGGCGATGCTCTCTCCCGAGCCGCGATCACGGTGCGTCCCAGTCCCCAGCAACCTACCTCTTTTCCTATACACTCACCACGCTGCTGACTTTTTACTCTTCACAAACAGGCCCACGGCCTCCACAATCCTCATCCACCCGTACTGGTGGTCGCCCGCGCGCCGGCTCGCCTTCCTCCAGGACGCTTCGGACCGCTTCGAAATCATGGATCCGAGCGCGCCGACGCTCCTCGCGCTCGAGAGCGGCGCGAACGAGATCGTCGGGCCCGACTGGCACCGCCGCTTGGACCGCGTCTTCATCGAGAACCTCGGCAAGTTCAGAAAGTACGATGGCAGGAGCTGCAGGGACTTGCTGCGCGCGCTGAGGAACAAGGTGCGTTTGCATCGCATTTAACACAAGCTGCGTTGGGCTCGAGAACTGAACGAGGATTGCGCGCGCGCAGAAACATCACTACCAAGACCTGCCGGACAACGTCAAGCGACATCTGGGGCCGCTGCCGGACGGGTTCCTGGCCTACTTGTGCGTATTGGACCTGGCGTGTTTCTTACCCCACCAAACTGCTCACCGCATCATCTGTACCTGCGCAGCACCCGCCGTTTCCCCAATCTCCTCTTGTGGACGCACCACGTCGTCTCGACCACCATCCTCCGGAACGAACCATTGTTTGCTTCCTACTTCTCGGACGATCCGTTCTCGTGATTATCTTGCCATTGATTCCGTGCTTCCTTCTTTTGGACATTGTGTGCTTTGCTTGTTCTCTGTTGTACATTATCATGGATCCCCGTTCTTCTCTCCCGCTTGTGCAGCACCACAGCATGCTGCATGACACTTTCTGGGATCTCTCGCTTGTCTTTTGAAAGAGTGTGAAGGACTTGAGCCAGCACACTTGCCTGGTTCGAGTTCACATATATTCCAAACGTTCTTTCGCAGTCTGGTCTACGAGCTCATCGTGGTCACACGACTTCTTCGCTGACCATTGCCGCGAAGATAAAAACCCTCCCTGCATACCGTTCTAAGCAAGTCCTTCATGACTCGTTAGTCTCCATTCATTTATCTAACCTTGAATAATCATGCACAGGTTCTTGAACAATTATGAACAGAAAAGAAGACACACATCGAATGCCACCCTTCCGCAGCCCTTCACAAAGGCGCATTGCCACCTGCCTCCCCGCCCTGCAGCACCGGATCACTTCTCGCTCATAACATTTATGCGCTGACGGAGCTCCTTGTGACCTTCCAACAGCTGGATGTGCTCGTCCGGTGCGGGAAGCAGGTGTCGAGGTCGAGTATGAGCCCGGGTGCGAAGCGGGGATGTCCGAGATGGCCTCGTCCGTGGCGATCACGGCGTTGTCGTTACGCAGCGCCGAGATGGCGCAGTCAAGATCAACAGGTTTATCGATGGTGACTTGAGCAAATTGCAGTTTATGGTGAGCATTCCAGCCAACGCAGAGAAGTGAAAGTTGGTACTTGGGTGTGTATGGCGCGATTCCGTCCCCATCCCAGTACCCCATGTCCTTCAGGCGTTGTTCGCGCCGCCAGGAAAGGTCTGTAAGATGGGGTAAGTGAGCCCACACTCGTCTCAATGAGTCTTAACTTACCGATCTTGTACCCCACGAGGGCAGTCAAGTCACCAAGCCCGCGTGAGCCCAGCGTCCCAGTCCATGCGGCGGTGTGCAGACAGCTTGCAGGATGATGCCGCCCCCGAAGACGAGCCCGAGCTTTTAAACATCCACTGTCCAGTTGAAATGCCTCTATGCCTGCACGGCCTTCTTCTCTAACTCGACACGCGTCGTAGCGAACAGGCCGTGCGCAGCGTAATGCTGCTTGTCGCGTTCAGTCCAGGTGCTTGTGAAGTTTATCATGGTAGAGTGTATATGATGGGAGAGCCTGGGGGAAATGAGGAAAAGAAAGGCCATGTTGTGCTTTAGAGGTTTCCCGATGATGGAGAAAGGAAACAGGCAAAGATCGCGAGCAGCCGCATTTGGCTGAATCCGTCGGTTTCACCCATTCCGCGGTTGTGCGATAGTGACGTGAAGGACCTTCAATACAAGAACGAGTTGCTCTGAAATAGACATATGAGAACTCGGTAGCGCTCATCGTTCATGAAGATCCTGTTTGCATCGCTATGCGGGCACAAGCAAACGGCAACATTCAGTAGCTCAACTCCGGCTAGACAGCTGAGATGGGATAGCTAGGACGTACCGCCGTTGAGCTTCGGCCGTTTATTCCTTCCAGCCTCCGTAATTGCAGATGTTATCAGTGCCTCAGGGTCGTACTGACTCTCGCACTTCAAGGGAAGTTGGGTAGGGAAAGAGGAAAGCCTTTCAGTCATCAAGTCGACGTCTGTCCCCCTCCCCCTGTTGCCGCTGCAGAAGACTTCGGGAGGACGCAAGGCGCAGGCCTCGAGTCAATGCAGCCTGCCTATAGAATCACAAAATAATGCGTGACTTTTGAGAACGGAAGCAAACAGTGTGAAGGTTGGTGAAGGTTGGCAGAGGTGCCAATGTCCGCCGAAATCGTGCTCCCCTGCGCCTGCGCTTTCATCCGTCCGACTTTGCAACTTCACTGGCGGTGGCCGGTTGCAGTGGCTGTGGCATAAGTGCATGGCAGCAAGAATATATTATCTAATATTACAGAAAATGCTCGAAGCCGTGAGGAGAGCACGTGTGAGTCAACGATTCGACGTGACGGAAACGTCTACTTTTGTGTCAATCCAAGTGTGCTTCGTGCAACGTTGCCGTTCGACTCCTCTTCTTAACCGGCCACTCCCACCACGGATTCTCAGCACACATCTCATTCGGCTCGCTGCTTCACTCCGCGTTCAGCCATGCCTACTTCGCGTGAGATCGTCGTGCTTCCCTCTCACTGCCAGCCACGGTGGACGGTCGAAGACGAGGTCGAGCTGGGCATGGTGCAGCAGCGGTAGTCCGTATACTTCTTGGGCATTGGATTACGGCTTTCCACTTACGCCCCTTTTCAGGGAAGACACCCACAAACGCGCGTCAACGATCTGACCTCGTTTGGGGCATCCGTCTGGCACGGCGCCTTCAACACAATGGAGCTGCTCACGCTGTTGATGGAGAGGGCAATTTTTTGAAGAGTTATGGGAAGGAGCGCATCTTTGACTCTGGACGTGGGTGAATGCAGTGAGCAGGCGGAAAGGGAGTGTGAGTTGCGCTCTGTGCGGTCTGTCGGGGACGCGGGTGTGTAGCAGGCTGACGATCCCATCTGCGATTGGACCCTCGTTTCACGCAGGTCTTACCGAGAGACGCCAGAGATACATGCCTTTGGAGGCGTCGTGCGGTATAGGCGAGGGGGAGGCCATCGAGCGTCTCCTTCATCGCAACAGCCCGATCACCGACCTCGCCGCCCGAGACGCTGCCGGCGCCGAGCGTGGCATTCGTCGAGGCTTCTTTCCCCGTCGCCAGGATGTGACCCCGACCCCTCCGAGCCTGTTCGACTACGTCTACAGTGAGAGTCTGTACTTTGCAGAAGACGCAACCGCGCGTGCTGACAGCGCTTCGTCGTCCCCCAGCGGCTTTCTTCGCTACTTCAGCTCCAGCGGACTCTTCCCCAGCACCTCCGCACCAACCTCCGAGCTACTACTCTCTCGGAGCAATCTTAATCCAGCGCGGCTCAATCCCCTGGTAGATCCACAACTGTTCTAGCGTCCGAGTCGGCTGGCGGTGAAGTCCCTTGAAGCTTGGTCGGAACGAGGGGTTCTAGAGGCAGGTAAAAGGAAAATAGTCGGGTGGTGGAAAGGAGGCCAAGCTTGTATCGCGACACCTTGGCTTAAAGACATCTTACCCATTTGGCGCAGTAGCAGTCATTTGAAGGCTCAAGCGGACTGGCTCGTGTCCATGGCTTATAGTCCAGGAACAGCTTCCGGCGGACGGATACAGAAGGGATTGAGATGAAGTTTTCGAACAATCAGTTGGCCCATCGCGGCAACGAGACGCCGGTCCACCACCCCCCTTTTCTGCGCTGCAAGAAGAGCTAGGTAAGGATGGCTTGAAGGACTCCGGACAGCAGCCCTCAGTTCGCAGTCCCTGTGGACGTGATGGATAGGTCGGATCTCCTTTCACTTTGACAGTCCATTCGTATCACTGAATAAACCCGTGAAGTACCTCTACCTACCATCCAGGTGTTGCACTAACGCGATTTAGCCCGCTCGCAACTCATCCAACTGTTCACTCCATTTGAGCTCGGTTCCCATTCAACAGGCTCTCTGCATCTGGGCAACTACAAAGAAACCTTTTAAATTGTGGGGAGTAAGTGTAGAATAGCCAAAAGCCACGGAAAACAAACAGTCATCGCCTTGTTTCCGCCCGAGTGCCCGCGATAAGCAGCAGATTGCAGACGCAGCTGTGGAATTATATAGATGGAAGGGAGTGAATAGCGATGAAAGGATGGAAGACATACAGTGCTGGTTGCATCGTCGACTTTCGGAACAAGACAAGGGATCAGACACGCTTGGAAGGTAAACCAGAAGCGTCCCATATGAACTTTTTCGAGCACGCTGCCGTGTGATTTGGCGGGGTTGCCATTTTGCAAAAGCATATTGTCGCCTCCTTCCCTTGATTTCCAGCCGAGTTGCTCGGCAAACTGCCGTGCAACGCTGACGCGCAACACGGCAGTTTGCCCTGCTGGTTGCCGTGTAGCACCGTAGCCAGCGCTGTGTGCCTTGTAACATGGCAAGCCTCCACCTGGGCACTGCACCGTACATACAAACCGTACACTAATTTCAATATAGAAGCCTAGTAATTTCGAATAGGGTCTGGCTGGAGGCGCGGCCCACCATCCTTCTCAGCCAGACCCTTTAACGGTGATATCAATTCATCTTACTTGATTGTCTGAGTCAGGGGTATATAAAGGCTGCACACCATTTCTTTCCACCATCATCTTCTCTCACTCTCTCACCTTCGGCTGTCAAGGCTCTACTCGTCTTTAGGTGCGCCCTTCACACAACTCTTGCCTTGCTTGTGCTTCCATGCCAGTAACATCGTTATTGCTCTCCAGAGTGCCTCTTGGTGGTTCTACTTTACCTCAGCTGTACATCCTTTGAATCCCTTGCTGGTGCTAGGATCAGATGGACTTCGGCGGTGGTCATGTGGTTCAAGCTACCCCCGTTTGCTTGCAACTGTTCATGCATGTTCTTGTGATCCATTGGAAGCTCGTGTGTGGTGTGATATTTACAAGACCGAAAGCGAAAGAGCTAGCAGAATATTACGCAACAGAAGTGGAGGGCTGCAGTATAACACGGAGGATTGCGGTGCAAACCAGCAGGAGAATGGCAAGCTGCCGTGCCACACAGCACTGACAACGCATTATTGCCATGCTGCACGGCAGCTTCCCGCGCTAAAAGCCGTGTCGCACAGCAAACTGCCGTGCTGCCTGCAGTTCTCCGGTGTGTAATAGGGAGAACACGGCACAGCTTTCTGGTCTCTACGCAGCGATGCCTACCGTGCAAGCCTGCAGACGCACCCATAGTGCGCCGGCATGGCCGGCGACTCTCTGCTATTATAGTGCCATTCCATTCCCGGCATATTGTCGTGCATCGGCAGACATTTCCCCGCGAAAACCTTGCCGTGCTAGACGACGAGCAATGCTCACAAAAGTTCATAAGGAAGCGTCCCATTGCATATCTCGCATTGCATTCCTGGCCAACCGCTAGTTACTACAAGACACCTTGAAAAATCACTTTCCTTGAAAACTTATGCTTCAAGTTACATATATCCGGGATGAGCTAATCGTCGGCGGACTGCATGGGTGCGACAGACCGAGTTGTATGCCGTCGGCACTTGTGCGTGCGGGACAAGGTCAATTTCCTGACTATCTACCGAGTCTTTCGGCTTAGATATCCTTGGAGAGCGCAAGGCTTCTGCTAGGCCTGAAAGTCTGTCTGACGGTCAACAATAAGACCGTGATTCATGCGCCCGGCGGCCCGGCCTGCCTAAAGCTCTCGCCTCCCATCTGGTCGTGGTTCCGCGGACGATGTCTAGGCTTTTCTGCACCAAGGTTTTCTGCCGTAAAACAGTCCCGAAGTGTCATTGCAGTCTGATATGGTGAGGGAGAAGGGATACCCGAGAGAAAAGCATAAGAAATCAACGAGGGTCAGCTATTGAGCATCTGCAGACAGCGCGTCGAACCCTGAGGATGATTCTATGAGACACATAGCCTGAGCAATGTATTAAGTGTTTCCATGCTCAAATGGTGTTAAGTGACTCCTAGTGCAGGTTAGCGACTGCAGGCCTGAGCGAGTCGCATGAGTGATTCGCCACCCGGCTTCCACCACCCGGCTTCATCTGCGGAATGCAGTAATATCTTCTCATCGCAATGAGCGAGATAGCACGACCGATGTTCAAATCGCGGTGACCAGACAAAGTGTCGGGTTCGCGCGATGTTCTTCAAGTCGCGAGTGAAAGTTTGCATTAAGATGTTTTCGTGTCGTTGCAAACGTTTCCATGAGAATCAATGGGTCGACTACATCTGCAGCAAACTTTTTCTTCAACCTTCCGAACACCCACAGCAGATTCCAAGAGTCATGATGAGCCGTAATCCACATACGGCAAGCCGGCAGACGTGCTGCGTTCATCTCTGAAAAGACCAACAGTCAGAGCATCGCACACAAGTGCACGCAAGCAGCCGAGGTCATGCAGTCATGTATAAACATAATACAACGAAGAAGTGGTATCGTGGCAAAGGTAATCCTGTATGCGGGAAAACGTAGCGTGTGCGGGCAGGTCCGGGAGTGTTACATTAAGGAAGGTCGTTAGCGGCTCGACTTCTTGCGCGTCAGCCCGCCGCCGGGCAGATTGGTCGCACGGAGATCCGCGAGCGGGGCGCGCTTGACGGGATGGTGCGCGGCGAGCTTAGAGGCGGCGAGGACCGGCGCAGGACGAGCGTGGAGCTGCGGACTAGGCGCCGCGCTGTCGCCTGCGTTGGAGGAGCATGCTGAAGCCGACGACGGGCTCGAGCTGTACGGCGGTGCTGGCTCTTCGATGCTCGCCAGCTCTGGCGGTGCCGAGAACTGCCTCGGCCTCCCCTCGTCCGCGTCGAGCCCCGCACCCTCGCCGTCGTCCTCCGCGCCCATGCTCTCGATCATGGCGCGCGCGTCGCCCAGACTCGCCGGTCGTGCCGCGCCGGCAGTGTGGCGATTCCGCCGGTGGGCAGCAAGAAGCTCCTCGCGCGGGCCGGTAAGCTTCCACTCGTCCGACGTGTGGACGCGCTTGCGAGGCGTCTCGCCGGTCGGGACGTCTTCGCGGATGCGCTTGTGGAGGAGTATGTGTGTGGAGGAGCGGAGATCGGACACTTGCGAGAGAGTGGCTTGGTGATGCTCAGCCGCTGCGACGGCATGCGCGGAGGACTGGAAAGGGGCGCTGCATGTGAGAAAAGGTCCTTCCGCCGCAGTCGTGTGAGAGCAAGGGGACGCACGAGGTTGATAGATTGGTTGGAATGAGACGTAATCGCGTCTTGAGTGCCAGCGTACTGCTGCTTGGCGTAGCGGGATGATTCCCGAGCCGACGAGACGATGTTGTCGAGGGACGCCCGCTGCTCCGTTTGCGAGTCATCGGCAGTTCGTTGAGCTGCAATGAGCCGAGAAGTCAGCGTCCATCGGAATAGTCAACAGTCAGATAAAGCGCACCGTCCTGGCAAGCATCATCGACTTGCGCTAACCGGGTGTCCATATCGGACATGAGAGCATCGGTGGAGGTGGTCAAGTCCGTCTGGAAGTTGCGTAATTGTGCGCTAGCGTGGTCGGACACCTCCAAGAGCAGCTGCGTGCAGAATCGTCAACAACCGTTCACGCGATATCGCTGAGAGTCGTGGATTGTGCAGCTCACAGGCGAAGTGTCCCCCCACGTCCGGAGCGCCTCCTTCGAGTCGTGCAGCCGCTTGTCCATCTCGCCACACGCCGCCTCGGCCGCGACCAGCTTCTCTTCATGTGCGCTCCGGAACGCCTCTGTGCGATTCAAGCCCTCGTCGTTGCGCTGGCGGACGAAGCCGACTGCCTCCGACAGGCTCCGATGCCGCGCGTCGTCGAAGTCGGTCAGGAGCGTGGTGATGTTTGAGACGAGGTCGGTCCGAAGCTTGGTAGACTTCGCGCGCTCAGCTTCAAGGAGCGAAGCGAGCTGGTCGTTTTGGGCGCGAAGGCGAACATTCTGTGAAAGAGAAGGATATGAGATCAGCCAGGACTGTCAAACGGGAAGACAGCGCGGCATCGAGAAGGTGTGAACTTACCTCGGCCGCAGTAGCATCTTGTGTAAGCTGCCTAGTCGCGGCGAGAGCGACTCG
This sequence comes from Basidioascus undulatus, assembly GCA_000826855.1. Lineage (NCBI taxonomy): Eukaryota > Fungi > Basidiomycota > Geminibasidiomycetes > Geminibasidiales > Geminibasidiaceae > Basidioascus > Basidioascus undulatus. The sequence goes on from JTLS01000581.1 coordinate 10,217, forward strand.
CTCGAGCTGAAGCTGGCGCTGAGTCTCGACCGTCGCGTTGACGGCCGCGTTCGTTGATTGCTCGAGCGTGTCCCGGACCTGAACTCGCAAAGCTGTCAATCGCAGTATCTCGGACGAAAAACAAAGAGGTGCAACTCACCTCGCGAACGTGCCGATCAACGTGCTCTACGACCCGCTCCACCATACTCTCGGCCTCCCCACGAAGCGCGTCCATGCGCTCGCGCAGGCCGTCAGCGAGTTCCGCGCGAGCTCTTCGCACGAGGTCGACGAAGGCGCGAGCTTGATTCGCAGACGCGTCGTGCTGAGTATGAAGCGCATTCGCGAGTTCGACAAGTTGCGCGAGCGAGGCATCGATGCTGGCGGAGCCGTAGGAAAGACTCTGCAGGGAGGGCGTGAGCAAACGGCTCTCGAAGCAGACCACAAACAAAGGGAAATAGCCGCACTTGAACTTGTGCATCAGCGAATTGCCGACACTCTTGCTGGAGAGTTTCGGCGAAGGTGTCTTGCGCGGACTGGAAGTCGTTCGCGCGGGTGGAGAGGACAGACGCGAGCTGGTCGAGGCCGACGCCGAATTCTGCGACGGCTAGACGGTTCGACGTCTCGACGTCGGCCTTCCGGTCTGGATTCGACACAGTCAGGGCGGTCCGGCTCCGTCATGATCAAATTGAAAGACGAACCGATCTTCGCAAAGAGGCCGTTATTGTCGTCCCGGAGGCCGGTCGCCTTCGCGTAGAACTTGCCCTCGCCCGTCGCATGAGCCTGGCTGACGATCTTCTCCTCCTCGAGCTCCCTTTCCCTCTGCTCGAGCTCGTCGTGAGTCTGGCGCAGCACGTCTTCGCAGCCCTTAAGCTGGTCGCACATGGCGCGGATCTCGCTCTCCTTGATCGTGAGGAGCTGCGAGGATTTTTCGAACTGCTCGCGGACGCCGCGGAGCTCGAGCTCGGCCAGGTCGGCGGTGCGCTTCATCTCGTCGAGCTGGACCTTGCGTTGATGCTGCTCCTGCGACAAGTCGGCCCATGACTCGGACGAGAGGTAGATGCCATTCTTCTCGCGCGTAGCCTGAGATAAGCGCCAACCGTAAGCAGATGCGACAGAAGGAGCTGATATCATTGAGGGCGACACGCACTGAGAGGTCGGCTTTAAGACGTTCGATCTCGGCGTTGTACTCCTGGAGGAGCGCATGCTTGGTCATGCGCTGGTTGATGTGCGGCTTGTTCTCGATTGACTTTGCGCGGAGCGCGTAGTCGAGGGTCGAAAGCGTCTCCTCGAGGTTGGCCTTGACGGGCGAGATGGTCGCGATGATGCAAGTTTTGGTCGATCCGCCGAGCGAGTCTTGCAGAAGACGAGTGAGCTTGGAGTCGCTGATTGGGGGTGAACGGGAAATGTCAGTTGAAGCGGAAGAGGGCTCGAAGAAGAGCGAGTCCGGCGCACCGGTACGGGATGCGGTCCTTCTGGTCGCCCTTGGCCTTCTTCTCGGTCTTGTCGACCAGCGCGCTGATGACACGGCCGAGGCTGAGGAGACTCTTGTTGATCATGCCCGCCTCCCGCGCCCGCTCGTCCACCGCGCCCGAACGGCTGACGTTCTCGGACCCGGCGAGATCGACGAGGTTGAGCTTGCCGGTCTTGATCAGGTCCTCGCCCTTGGACGACGTCTCCTTGACGTGGACGGTGATGGAGAAGATCGAATGCGAGCGACTGAAGGAGGACATAGGCGAGTTAGCATCACAGCACATTGAAGCAGGCGATGGGGAGGTTGGAGACGTACGACGAGTGGTCGTTCATCTTGGTGGCCGCCATCTGCCGACGGTCCGAGCCCTTCCTCAACAGGTCGATCGCCGCAGACGCGTCCCGAACGACCGCCTCCTCGAGACCCTGGATGGAGCAGCCCTTTCTGTTGTCGTAGATCCGGAGGCCCTCGGGACGGCCGCCAGACGCGGCGCCGTGGCCCATCGGCTGCGTCCAGGTGATAGGGGGCGTGTAGTCGGAAGAGAGAAGGTCGCGCAGCTCCTCGTTGTAGAGCTCGACGAATGAGACGCGGACGCTGAACTCGGTGCCCTCGGCCGCGAGCTTGCGGAAGATGGCCTCGAGGGCGCGAGGGATAATGCCGGCGTGGGTCGAGAGACCGCCGAGAGGTTGGCGCTCGAGGTCGCCGGCCATGGTGTACCTGTCCCAGCCAGATCCCTGTTCAGACCACCTCTCACCCATGAATGAATCCACGTCACGCGACGCACGTTTTGCCCGTTCCCGTCTGTCCATACGCAAAGATGGTGCAGTTGTAGCCGCGCAGAGTCTCGTCGACGAACGAGTCGACGACCTCGTCATAAACGAAGGACTGGTCGATCTCAGGCCCGAGGACGCGGTCGTACGCGTACGTTCTGCTGATGAGCTGAGGGGCGATGCCGAGGGTGAGGGCGGAAGAGGGACCGGCGGCGGAAGAGAGTGAGACGGGGCAGGTCTCGACGGAGAGTTCTTGTTTGACAGCCTTGCCGTCGGCGTCCCCTCCGTTGGCAGCGCCGATGGTGACTACGAGGGGCGATGCGCCTCGGATCTCCTGCTCTGAACGGCCGCTGAAAGCGAGCAGGGTTTGATGAGCCGGCGAACAGACATCGATGAAAAGAGAAGCAGGCTCACCGACACCGGACGACAACCTGAATGTTCCCGCCAGCCCCATTCTCCCCCGTCCCCCTCGTCTCCTTGGTCGCCGCCGCTGGAGCTGGCCTGGTCCTCGCTCCTGCGGCAAGCCTCGAAGTGGTAGAGTCGCGGCCCTGCGCAGAGGATGCGGCTGTTTCGGACTGGCCGCCGCGGGGGATGCGAGAAGAAGACGGGGGGTTTCGAGAGGAGGCGGAGAGGGGAGGACGAGAGGATGTGGATGAAGAGGAGGCCGCTGCCGCAGGAGCGCGGCGGGTCGGGGCGGCCATGAGCGAGCGCGTCGGGAAGCCGGACTCGGGCGTCTGCGCGAATTAGACGGCGAGGTTTCGCTGAGGGTTCACGGCGGTGGCCTAGGCCGCGGCGTACTGGATGATTCGAGTAAAGGCGGAGGGGCGCGGGCAAGGGCGCGGTGGACGAGAGAGGGAGAACGCGAGAGAGAGCGAGCGTGAGATGACAGGGTGTTGATTGATAGACGCGGTCGCGACTTGGCAGAAATCAGCTGCACGTGACCATTCGCAGCGCTGTCGCTGCCTGTGTAGGTCTGCCTGTGTTGGTCTGTGTGCACGCAAACAACAGCTGGAAACTACCAATACTTGAAAATAGATAGAAATCTGGCTAATTGTTGTACATCAACTTGAGCGGTGATAGCGTCGTGGGAAGACGATTTTTGTCCCCCAGTGCAATAGTGGCACTCCGGTGCAGCTTGGGTCATGCAAAACGTATCCTTTCCTCTAACCGCCTATGTCAATCATTACACGAAACACACTTTAATGTGAAGAACGAAACATCTGATCGACGCGCAGTGATATTTGCGCCTCAACGGCATGCTATCCAAACAAATCATGCTCACTCGTGCCCGGGGTATCACATTGATTGCAGGTTATCAGTCCACCATTGTCTATTTTACTCCATATTAGACTAGCGTCACGTCCGATTTCTCCACTTCCAGCACTTCCGCGATCTCGTCACGGAGACTCTCCTCGACCGGCCGAGGTCTGTCACGCACGCAACCGTGAGGACCGGCTCGAACCCCAACACTCCGAAGACCGGACTCACTTGAAATCCAGCTCCCGCCTCGCCTTCTTCGTGCTGAGGGAAAAGACGCCCTGCAAGCGCGTGCCGGGTTTGCCCACAGGCATGCGGGCGCTCAGCTCGGGGAAGTAGCGGTGGAAGACGTCCGCCAACTGCCAAGTATTGAGCGACAAGCGTCAGGACTAAGGAGTTCGAGAGTTCGTAAACTTGATAAACTGTACGCACCAGCTGGTTGTCGTACAGCCCCCCAGCAACGATGAACCGGCCCTCCTTCCCGAGCTCCCATGCACGGACATGCGCCTCGGCAACGTCGCGCACGTCGACCACGTTCGGGTCGTTGACTACCGGAAGCTCGACTACGCTCGAGTCGAGGCTGAGAGCGGGGTAGATGATGCTCTGCGGATTGTCCATCAGCCTGATTGGAGGCAGCGAGCGACGTGATTGAGAAGCGCGCACCTTGGAAGACGTAGGGAGGGCAGCGACAGTGGACGGGCGGAGGAGAGAAGGGCCGATGATGACAGGCGGGGTGAAGGTGGTGAACTTGAAGTGCGGCTTCTTGTCCTGGATGAATTCCCAGGCAGCCAGCTCGGCGTATTTCTGTGGCCAGCCTTGGGAGTCAGTTCGCGGCTCAACGGTGAAGTATTCGCGCACGGACCTTCGATGCGAAATAGCTGTATTGGAAGAATCAACACAGGGTCTCAAGTAGTACATCCTGTTAAAAACTTACCTTAAGATCGCGTTGGTCGGCTGGAACCAATGAAGATCAGTTGGGCGGGCAAGGGTGGAGGAGCGGCAGTGTCAACGCACGTCCTTCTCGATATCCTCGAGCGTGACCCCATTGTAGTCCATCTCATCGTATACCTTCCCATCCTGGAACGGCCCACGGACGGGGTCGAACGTGACGAGCCCTCCCGAAGAAGACGTAGCGATGACATGCTTGACGGAGGGCTGAGCGGCAGCGGCTCTCAGGATGGAGAGGTTGCCTTGGACGGCGGGTTCGACGTAGTCCTTAATGCCGTCTTTGTTTCAAAAAAAAAAAAAAACCCCGTAAGTATTCGGATTACAATTGTGTGAGTAGGGCAGGTAACGGACGCGTTCCGTCTGTGCAACTTCGGTGTCAGTTGCACGTACTTATGCGCGGAGCGAGCCAGACGCACTGAGGTGATAGGGTGAGGCATGGTGAATGATGGCGTCGACGTCTATAGAGCACGGTGAATCAGTTTATATCTTGATTTATCAGGTGAGATGAGGCGCACCAGCCACCGTTTCCACCCACCGCTCCTTCGAGTCTCCAAGCAGGTCGATGGTCCTGAACGACAGCTTCTTGTTGTCCACGAAAGGCTTGAACACCGGGTGCTCCACGACACGCTTAATCTGCTCCTCCGTCTGTGCAGTCCCGCGCACGATGTGCCCAGATTGAAGGAGCCGCAGCGTTGTATACTGCCCGAGGAAGCCTGGATCGCAATCGCACAACGCGTCAGTGAGTTGGCAGCCGAGTGACCAGCGAGCGACCATCGAGCGGACCGTTGGCGCCCGTGACGAGGAAACGCGATGCAGTCGACATTATGAACGGATGTTCGGTAATGGTTAGTCGGAGAGGAAAGGGATGGGAATGCTGGGTGGCGCTGGAGGACCTGGTGCAGGCAATAAGACAAGGTTGACGCGTGGTGGAGGTTGTGCTGGCACAGTTCCGATCGGGCTGCAGTCACCGCCATCACGAGACGGCGACAAGGCGTGCTATCTTTCAACCGATATCTCCTGAGCGATTTAGCCTCGTAGAAGCGCGGCGTGTAGGCGTGGCACGACTGTGGAAGACGAGTCCCGGAGCCCATCCCCGACCATCCTCGAAGGTGGCGCTGAGTGTTCAGGCATTCGAACAATCTGATCCTTTCAGAAGGTATATGCGCCAAATTACTCGAAAACAAATCCGACTTTGCTGTATCAAACATGTGCTCCGGCTCATGACTGTTTCACGCAAGGTTGAAGTTTCACTACTGGCATCGGCTTGAGGATGCACTACAGTTCGCTGTTGGGGCCAAGAGCCATCGCCCAATATTGGTGGAGGTGCCACTTTCAAACGACAGTGAATTTGCCTGAATGCGGATCAACAGAAGGCCGGGCCTCAAGGCACGCTCATGCACACTTCCATGAGTTGTGTGACAACCATTACCGACTCTCAGTCACCTTTCTAAACATTCAGCCAGACAGTTTCGTTGATCAATGACATATGTACTGAAGCTATTACTAATTGCAAACCATGGTACCCTCAACCTGTCTACCACCAGACGAAGTACCCTTCTGCCGCGGCGTTGGCTGCGCGTCATTCAGGCCCACTGTTCCTCTCTTACCGCGGTCATCCTCGCTGTGGCCCTCATTCGCCTTTGATAGATTTTCTGAATTCTCAAGAGACTTCCTGATTGCTCACTATTAGGCCGTAAACTGGTGCCCTTCAAAGCCAGGCACATTCTCTATGGGAGCACGTCCGAGACAGGTCAGCGACAACCTTAGCTTAGAACGTATCGCGGAGCAGGGTTCGAGAAGAACCCCCCCCCCCCCCCCCCC
>JTLS01000582.1:0-16449 GCA_000826855.1 Basidioascus undulatus
TGATTGGTGGCCTCGGAGTTACGGACCAGACGAGTTCGTGCGCGGGGCGATGGACATCTTCAGGTGGCATCCGCTTGCGAGCGTCAGCAAGGACGGGTACGACGCCCTCGCTGAGGCGCTCGCCCTCGTTGCGGACATCGTTGCGTTTCGGGGACCGCACATCAACCACCTCAGGCCGCGGACGCTGGACATCGACGCTGTGCAGGGAAGCATGGCCGAGCGGGGGTGCGTTGCTTCTTTCTCTTCAAAAGTTTATTCGCGATTCCCTTGTTCATCCAACCCTACTGACGCTCTCCCTCCTCTCGGCCTGCATTGGTTCAGCATCTCCCCGAAAGAAACGATAGGCCCGCCCGTCCAGACCGTCCCCATCCTCCTACGCCAAACGTCCTTCCGCTCGCGCTCAGAACCCATCAACTTCCCCACTGCCTCCTCTTCCCCTCCCACCTCCTGCACCGCGCCGGTCACCGACAGCGTCCCCGGCTCGCACACCGCCCGCTTCGGGGAGATCGAGGCGCGCGGGTGCGCGCTCACGCGCAAGGGCAAGGCGCTGTAAGACCGTGCACAGGCCATGGGGGAGCTTTGAGGGGTTTCCGTATAACGTGCGGGTGATGTGGGAGGAAGGACTCGCATGGGTCCGGTACACCGTGCAGGAGGGCGCGAGCGAGAGACTGGAGAGACCGGCGGAAGGGAAGACGGTAGCGCGTGGAGGGCAGGTGGATCACGTTTGAGCTGGTTATTTATGAGGGCTTCCTGTGTCCGCTTTTCCCCCTTCCTCCCTCAATCTATCTCCAACGTGTTCAGTGCTCACGCCCTTTCGCCGTCTGCGACGCACCCGACAGACCCGTATCAGCAGCCTGGATTTTCCACTCGAATATCTCTTCCTCCCCCTCGAACTAGAGCAACGCGACCCGCGCGCAGCCCAACAAATTTGCGTTTTGAGGAGGCGCTCGGGAGGGACGTGCTGGATGAGATGGAGTTGTACGAGGCAGAGGAGCGGAGGTCGTTGAAGGCGTGCTTGGAGTTCTGGGGACTGAAGGGGGATGGCTGGGAATGAATGCAAGTTCCTTTGAGCAGTATCAGATGGATATCGCTTCATTCGAACTCTCGGCAACTCATCAGATTGTGGGTGCCGTATCGCCACGAAGTTAAGCAAGCCGACGGCTCTCAAGGTGGACAAACGTTGCACGGCGGCTCTCTGTTGCTCGCTTGAACTCACGTGTGTGTAAAGTCTTTTTCCAGCCAATGAAGGCCACCGCGTACCGACAAGGGATACGCTTCTGTTGAGTGTAAATGGCGTGCATACAAGTGCATCAAGCCACTCGCGAAACTACTCAAACAACACAAAAAACGCCTGCTCTCAACGCACGGTCGCCGCCCGCGCTCTCTCCCTCCCCCTCAAAGCCAGCGCCAAACATCGCGCCAGACGCCGTATGCGTCGTCCCGTGCTCGTCGCCCACGGGGGCCTAGTGCATCGGTATCCACCCGATCTGACCGCCAATCCCGACGCTCACGCTCCATGCTCGCAGCTGCAGCGCTCCGGGGCGGATGAGCGGTGGTGGGACTTGAAGCATGCAAGGCTGGCCCGGTCATCCACATCGATCTGCCGCGGACCGCTGACGCGCCACTCATCGTTGGTCGAGAGCTCGCTGACGAAGCGCTTGACGAGCGCGGCTATCGCAGGGGACGGGATGGGAGGAATCCACCTGGGAAGAGCCGGCCGACATTGTGGGCAGGAGAGCTGTCGCTGCCACGAGCAGCGTGAACGTCAGTACCGCAGGGGCACACGTCCAAACGAGGAGAAACACACAGTCGGGGTGCTTCGGAACCTCTGGCGCAGGCATGAGGCGCAGGGCCACGTGTCTGTATCATTTGGAGTCAGAAATTAGAACAGCTGCTTGGTGCGAAAAGACGAGAGGCTCACCCGCAAGGCGAGCACGCTACACGGCAAGCGAGGAGTTGCGAGCAGCTGCGAACGTGCGCACGGTAGTGTGAGCGCGCATTGTCCAGGCAGGAGAGGTTCAGATCAAAAACGCTTACAGAGGACACAACAATTCCGCTGTGGAGACGCCCAGGCGGACAGTCGCGTTCGCAAAGGCGGACCGGGACGTCCTCGCGCAAATCTAGCGGCTCAAGAAGAAGCTGGAGGAAATGCCACAGCACAAATGCCGAGCTGGGCAGGCTCTGCGGATCATTGCTCTGTCCGTGTCGAGGTGAGCGTGCACTATTTTGGCTCTCTTCCATACCCTCCTCTCGTTTCATCGCCTATCATCCTCATCGCTCACCCCGCGTCTTTCACCTGGACGCAGGATGACAGCCCGCCCTCCAAGGAGCAGGAGGCGGTGGCGAACAGGCAGGGGGACGCGGCGGATAAGTCGGGCATGGCCCAGCCCGCCACGAAAGCCAACGCCGGGACGGGCGCAGCTATCAAACCCCCTTTTACGCGCGCTCCCCAGCCGTGGCCATCACAGAAGGTCAGCCACTCCACCGAATTGGCCCTCTTTCTGGCTCGGGCCCGATGTTAGATCCCCTTTTCTCTCGCAGCCTCTGCTTTCTTCGCTTCCATCTTCGCTGCGGAGGTGCGCTTCCGAAGCTGGACTCGCGTCTCTTATCGCATTGCTCTACTCACATTATTTCGGCCGATTTTCAGAATTCAACAGGTCCAAGTACTCGCGCCTCTTCATGGTCTGCTTGGTGATGCGCTCGAGGCGCTCCTCCGCCTCCGTCGCGACGCGCTTGCGCGCCGCCGTCCTCCTTCTCCCTCTGCTCGGCCTCCTCCCGCTTCCTCCTCTCCGCCGCCTTTTTCGCCCGCAGCTCAGCTTCCTTCCTCGCCTTCTCCCGCTCCGCCTTCGCCTCCTGCCGCCTCTCGGCTTCCTCCGTCGACCGCCTCAGCGCCTCCTCGGCCAGGCGCACCCGCTCAGCTTCCGCCGCTGCGCGTCGCTCAGCTTCCTCCTTCTCCCCGCGCTCAGCCTCTGCCTTAGCCTGCCGTTCCTCCTCCTCCTTCGCTCGCCGCGCGGCGTCTTCCTGCGCCTCCTTCTCCGTCGAAGCCTCCACAGCGCTGCTGAACATCTCGTTCATCTTCGCTCTGTGCGCCTCAGCCGCCGCCAGCTGCTGGACAATGAAGGCACCAAAGTCGCTCGGCGTGCTGCCCGTCCACGAAGATTCGGTCGCGGCACCGTGCTCCTGCGAGTCGAGCGAGGGCTATTTCTCGGACTTGATGGTAAGGTCGACCGCCTCGGGCGTGAGCGCGCTGGAGAAGGTCGAGCTGTGTGGCAAATTCAGAGATTTAACGCTGTGTCTTGAGGGCAGAAGGATGGGGAAGCAGGCGCACTGATGAGAGGGTGCAAGTGACGGGGATGACCTCGTTCGCGATGCCGAAGACGCCGCACTGCTCGATGAGGATGCGCGAGAAGCCGGCGTCTTCCGAACGGCCTGCTTCAGCAACACCCTGCAAGGTCGAAAATTCATACCTGTGTCGGATATGAGCCATTGCTGAACCCCGTCCTCAGCATCAGCGCAACTCCCTCAAGCTCGCACACCAGCCCCTGCAAGATTCGCACGCACCGTGATGCCCTTCCTGAGCTTCGACAGCGGCTGGGAGCCCTTCAAGCAGAATGACACCATCTTCTTCTCCAGCGCCCCACCGGCCACGCCTGCACCGTCAAAAGCAAAACTGCACATCGCCCTATCCACCCTCACGCGCACGGGTCAGTGACCACGCCAGTACCCAACGGCAAGCAGAGGGCGCACCTCTGCAGCGGGGGACTTGGTGTCGGCGCTGGACCGGCCCAGAGGCGTGTGCGAGCGCGCTGAGGGTTTGGTGGATGGAGATTTGGGCATCGCCTGAAGGTGATGGTGGTGGGAAGACAAGAGCAGTGTCTTGAGGACAAGCGCGCCTGCAACGTGACTGGTTGTCTCGAAAGATGCGCAAATCCGCGGGTATCCGTGGGGTATCCGCGTTTCGTCCTCACTGCACTATCTGCCGACACGGGTGTAGTTGAAAATTTCAGAAAATCAGAAAGAAAGTTTAGGAATTCACACTCGGCGGGCCCTGGATAAGAAAAGATCAAGGAAACAGGCGATTACCTGGCTGCCGGATTTCAGGATCGGAAGTATTGTGATCCGCCAAATTCATGTGACCAGATGGCCGAGTGGTTAAGGCGACAGACTAGAATGCGTTCTAACATCTGTTGGGCTTTGCCCGCGTAGGTTCAAATCCTGCTCTGGTCGCATTATTTTGCCTCCCTGCCAGAGAGCCCCTTGCCATTGGACAGGGGCCCCATATTCGTTTTGTGCCCCTATGCCGCGGCCGTAGGCAGCCACCTTTAGACATCTTCATCGGCTATACAACGCAAAATGAGTTGCTTGTTGTACCAGCCCAGTCGAGGCTGCGGCATACAGCTTGTCGTCACTTACACGTCCGAGCCCGATTGATATGCGCAAGGGTAGTTCCACCTGAAGACCTCAACTGACGACTGGCGGGGAGCTGGAAAGTTCTTCTGGCGCCATGCGTATCACGCATGCGTGGAATAGCATGCAGTCCAAGTGCGCGTGTAGACAACTTGGGAGTTATAGGTAGCGTTGCATGTACAATGTAAATGTCCAGGTACAACGAGTGAAATACTGTTGTTCAACATTTAATCAAAATTCCGAAAAAAAAGAACGTCTGCGATCTTGTTGAACAATTCACAGGGGGACAGGAAGTGCTCTTAGACCTCAGACCTCATACCTCAGGGTGGTCGGCTGAGGTCAGGCTCTGTTTCAGGGCCGCGTGCCCTCTCTTATTCCCCTCCGAGGTAATCAGAGAACCGAAAAGAAAAAATTGTGAAGGGTATCCTGCGGCCTTCAGGTACTGCACTGGCGGGGGAACACAACACAACGCTGTCAGGCTACAAGTTGTCCGCTTCAAGCAGACAATATCCAACAATCGCCTTTCCCCGCTAGGATTCCTAATGTTAACGTCTCCGCCCCGGAGCAGTTGAGCCTCCCTGAAGTGGCCAACCAAAACTGTTGAGAAAGGCGCTGATCGGTTGGGAGCTTGCGTCCTGCCCCCGGCACGTCCCCAGTAGTTTGCGGTCCGCGTTGGAATGCTGACGGAGAGGCATTGGCAATGGTAACTTCGGCTCAATGGTAAGCCTCCGTGCTTGTGGATGGAAGTCTTCGGGTGCCGACGAAATTCCACCCTTCTTGTGAGCGTGGCCACAGCCTGAGAGGTCGCGCTGCGACGAATTCACGTACTCTGCCCACCGCCTTAGCTCAACTTTCTCCCTAAGCGCCCGCCTAGATACGACCATTCGGTATGATTTATTTATTGTAGGATCCTCACAGGAGTCCTTACAAGAAAATGAAAGTGGGCGGCAGGTGACCCCGTTTATTTCAATCAGAATTCAACGCGTTTCATGTTGACAGCGGCCCGTGCAAGCTGGTTTCGCTGGGCCGCTCCTCGGACGCTCGTCCTTCGAGCTTGCGGTCGTTGGCGTCGTTCTTGCGTTCCCGCGCTCGGGCCCACAATCTCCCTCTCCTCCTACTTCTGCTCACGCACTCCCATCATATCCAAGCGAAATCTTCATCGAAAACGGCGACACCAGCTCACACACCGGGCCTCTGAGTCGAGCCGACACCAGCGATGCGGCCCCCCTCGGTCGCGTCTTCGACGTGCTCGGGCTGGATCGACTCTGCTGCCGAGTCGGACGACGAGGGCTACCAGCGCCGGCTCAAGCGCATCAGCCTGCTCAGCGACGAGCTGGACCCGCTGGACAGGCTCGAGAGGGAGCATGAGGAGGAGCAGGGGCTGGTCGAGGGCGCGAAGAGCACGCGGAGCAGCGCGATGAGCTTGCCTAGCAAGGAGGGCACAGACGAGGACGCGGTCATTGGCGAGGCGATACCCGCTTACAGGTGCATCCTGATTTCCCATATATATGGTTTGTTGCAAGACAGCTTACGTGATAATGAATTTGGATGAAATTGAGCAGGACCCGCTCAGAGTCCATCGATCTCCGCTCGACAGCGTCTTCCTCCCCCTCAGCCTCAGCCTTCCCGCGCACCCACCGCCCTCTCGCGTCAACATCCACAGTCTCCACCCTCGAATTCCCCACTCCCCGCGCCGAGTTCGCCAAGCCCGCCCTGCAGCTGTCCTCCCGGCCCTCGCCGCTCGCACGCCAAGTCCCCGACGACGTCCCGCAGGAGATCGAGCTGTCGGAAGATGACGAAGACGAGAGCAGCGACGAGGAGGCGGGCGTCGTCCTCCTCGAGCGCGAGCCGGGGATCGACGGCCCCCAGAGTCCGGGCCTTGCGCTGCCGAGTCCTGTTCACCGAGCGGATCGCGAAAGCCATGTCGACCCGTTCCAGGGCAGACCGCTGTCCATCCCTTCCTCGCCCCCTGCCATCGACGCTCCTCCCGAGCTTCCTCCACCCCCGCTGCCGGCCAATCCCCATTCACGACCACCCCCTCCTCCCCGACCACCGCGCTCGCCCTCACGGCTCTCGCTCGTTTCCTCTGCGCACTCTTCCTCCCAGCGCCTCTCAATCGCCTCCCAATCCGTCACCTCCCTCACCCTCCCTCCCTCCAACTCTCTCTCTCCCGTCGCGAATCCACCATCTCCTCTTCCCGCCCTCGCACGCTCACGTTCCAACACGCCGCCCGAACCCCGTACCCCGCCCGATGTCGGCCAGGGGAACACCTCTGCTACCACGAGCCTAGACGACCTCGCCGCTCGAGCCGTACGCTCGTACGACGACCTCCGGCGGGTTCCCTCTCCCGCAACATCTTTCGATGACCTTCACCACCCGCACCCGCACCTCCTCACTCGCAAATCTTCCACCCTCACCTCCACCACGCACAACTCCGACTCCCTCCGCTCCATCATCGAGCAAGCCCACCCTCCCCAACCGCCCGCCCCGCCGCCAATAACCGAGCTCCCGCAACCGCAACCGCAGCCGCAGGCCCAGCGGCGTGACCGACGGCACCGCGACTCTGCCCTCACGTTCGGGTCGATTGACGTCTCGTCCTCCCCGCGCATGCCCGATATCTCCTCCCCACGCCTCTCCGGTATCGCAACTCCGCCGCGCAATAGCGCCACCTTGCGGTCAGGCCGCGTGCGCGCGAGCACGGCGAGCTCGCAGGACGCGATCCCCGAGGCGCTGCAGCGCGGGCTGAGCATGTCGACGATGGCAACGGTCAACACGTCTTCGCACTCGCACGCGGGCGCGCACCTCAGCCGCTCATCCACCTTCCTCACGAGCTCCGGCCTCTCCCACTCCAACTCGTCCTCCGCCCGAAGCAGAGCGACAACGTTCGGCCGCCGCATGCCGCCCGTCACGCAGAGCATGGCTAGCTATCCCGACCCCGAGCCCGGCTCCAACCGCTCGTCCGGTGTCCCCCGGCAGGACTTCTTCGACTGGGACGACTCGTCCTCCGAGTGCTCCCACGAGCACTCGTCCCCCCCGCCATCCGCCATCAGTGGCGGGAGCGCGCAGAACCCGTTTGGGGACTCCGCGCGCTCGCGGAGCACCAACTCGCTCGGCCTCAGCAACTCGTCGTCCTCTGCGCGCACGCGAAGGTCGACGCTCTCGTCCCCGGCGAATGGCGCGTGGCTGAGTTTGGCCAGTCCGGCCGTGGGGAGCTTTTCAGCCGCAGGGCAGGTGTACGGGCCGGGAGGGGCGGCTGCGCAGGGAAGTGAGATCTTCTGGGATGACAGCGATGAGGACGAGGCGGCGGAGGAGGACGAGCCGGTCAGCCCAGAGATGGTGAGTTCGTTTCAGCCGTACCGCCCCCAGTCCGGCTGTTTATCTTACCCTCTGGGCGGACCAGTTCCTCGAGATGTACGCCTCCACCGAAGGCAGCGTCGACCTCGGCCGGCACCACTCGCGGATGTTCAAGCTCGAGCGATCGCTCGGGCCCGGCGCAGCCAGCGCATACCGTGCCTCGACCACGCTCCCCTCCGCGCTCACGTCCGCCCCGAACCCCATGGCCGGCCCGACGCCCTACCCGCGCTCGACGGCTCCGCGGCCCACGTCGCACCCGTATGCGCCCGGCCGCCCCTCAGCGAGCATGCCGAGCCTCCTCTCGTCGTCCGTCTCGAGTCCCGACCTCCGCACGAAGACGAGCTTCTCGAGTACGGGAAGCGACAGGGCACTACTTGCGCTGGAGAGGGAGAGGGGCAAGCTGCAGAGCGTAGGGGAAGTGAATGAGTTGGAGACGACGAACGAGATTCCGGAGGAGGAGAAGAGGGCGGCGCTAGCGCGGGTACGCGTCTTTTCTGCTTTCAGTAAGCGGAGTGGATGCTGACGCTGCTGGGATTGGATAGACGCGCAAGCTGCAGTCCCTTCTCGGCGAGTCCCTCCCGGCAGGCGCGATCCGCACTGGCGTCGGGCACGCGCACACGCAGTCGGAAGAAACCATCCACGCCTCCCCGCCCTCGACGCATCGTCGTGCCCTGCGCTCAACCGACACCACTCCGGCGCCCTCGTCACGCTCGAGCCTCTTTGGTCTTCGCTCAACGGGCGTCAAGTCCCCGCCGCCGCCCTCCCAGCGCGTCACGTCCCCGCCGCCGCTGCCGCCATCGCAACGCGTCACCTCGCCCCCTCCGCCCGTGACCGAACCGGCCCCGGGTCCGCGCCTGCCGAGCATCCGCTTCGACCGCCTCTCGGAGGAGGACGAGGACGCGCTCGAGGCGCTCCGCCGGCGCGCGATCAGCCCCGTCCCGAGCAACCGCCTCAGCTTGATGGCGAGCTTTCCGGTCCCGCCGGATAGTCCTGAGATGCACGGGCGTGAGGACGAGGACGAGGACGAGGACGAGGGGGGCGGGTACTTGCAACCCCAGGCGACGGCCGTGAAAGGAGCTTCAAGGGCCCGCACGAGCAGCGACGTCAGCCAGCTGACGGTTGCGACGAGCGTCGTTGCTGTGCCGGATGAGGATTCCGAGCGGAGGGAGAAGCTCGCGAAGTTGAGCAAGGTCAACGCGTGGCTGGGCGAGAAGGTGAGGCGCTGCTCGAGACTTTCTGCCTTAGGTTTCGAAAGCGTGTTACTGAAATAATTCATATCAGGTCCCCCCGAACCTCGTCATCAACACCGTCTCTTACCCTCCTCCTTCCTCCAGCGCCACCGCCTCTGCCCGCTCCGCCTCGCCCTTCGACCGCCTCCGCACAACGTCTCCGCCCACCGCGCCCTCCTCCTCGGCGCTGGCGTTCACGCCCACCTCGCCCGCAGCGAGCACGGAGAGCCAGAAGAAGCGGCTGGGCGGCGCGGGCGGGACGTGGAAGTCGATCAAGAAGCGCTTCGGCGGGCTCAAGGGCGGCAGCGGAGGGAAGGGCGCCGACGACCCTTACGCGGGCTGGGCCCCCCCCCCGCCAAATATGGTTCAGGTTGAGGACGATGAGGCCGTGAGGGGACAGAAGATGGCGCGGATGCAGCGGGCGAGCAAGCTGGAGAAGGTGCGTGTTCGGTTGAGGGTAGCTTTAGTACGGTGAGGGCGTGAGGCTGACGACCGAATGTTATTTTTCAAGCTATTCGGTGAGACTCCACCACAGCATCTGCACGGGACGCCAAATCGCCGTCCAGCGATTAAGGTCGTCCCTCCCCCGCGTACGGTGTCGCTCTACTCCACCTCCTCCCTCGTCTTGGACGACGTCGACGGGCTTTCGTCGCGTCGCTCCTCTCGTGCACATTCACCTTCTCCAGCGTCCTCCCCGTCCCCCGCGCCGCCGCCAGCTGCCTCCTCCCCGCACATCCCCATCACCGCTCCGTCGCCCTGTCCCTCCGACCTCTCCACGCTCCAACAATACCGGCACTCGCTCGCCTCACTCCAGTACCTTCTAGTGCGTTTTTCTCGACTTCCTGTCCATAAAACGGCCTCTTACTCACCGGAATTCGATTCCTAGGACAATGACAAGGATTCTCTCAGAGAGCTGATGGCCTACGTCGTTTTCGACGCTCCGTCAGACGAAGCACCGCCCGACGCCCTCGTCACTCCTCCTCCAGTCGAGGAAGACCCCTTCGCGGGCAACCCGATGACGCTCGTGCGCAGCCGGAGCGCGAGCAAGTCGTGCGCGAGCACGAGTCACGCCCAGCTGTTCATGGGCCTCCTCAAGGAGATCCAAGACTCTGCGAGGGAGGATGCGCAGAAGGGAAGGCTGGCCGACGGCGATCTGCAAGAGCTCATGCTGGGGCTTGGAGTGCTTGGCAGGAGAGGATCGGAGTTGGGCGCTTGAGCACGCACAACACACGGGCTCGTTCTTTCGCCTCGCCTTGGCCGTTCTTCTCCAACTCTTTCCTTACCCCACTCTCCGTCTCTCGCGTTTCCTCCGCCTCATGTACGCACCCAGGATTCGCCTACACGCTCATTATCCCCTGTCTCGCTCTCTTTCGACTTCTGAATCCATCGCAACCTGCCTTTCTCACAGCTTCCGCATCGTATCGTATACCTTCCAATCACGAACTACATTCATACCCTCCTTAGCACGTCATTTTCGTGTTCCTGTTCGTCATACTCTAATGATGCATCTTTCGCTGTCGTGGCTTCCAAGTGCACGGCCGTAACAGTAATTTGACGGTCCGAGCCGATTTCTGCAAGCGAAACTCGCACACTTTAGAAGATATGAAAATGGGCCGCTGCTCGGTGTCGCTTCGCAGCTAACATGAAGGAGGTTGAGCTTGACCGTACAGGCTAGGACCAGCTTGTTCTTTCAGCTGTTTCTTAAGGATTACGAAATAGAAATGAACAGCAATCGTATTCAGCAGGGAAAGGACGGGTTAAATTGAGTATTCTGTTCTTGTCGCGAACACTTCCCGGTGTTGACAGTGGCTGGCTCCCCTCCAGTGTTCGTCGTTCATATGAGTCCGATGTGCCTCGTACGCGGGAATCAATTTGCACACATTCAGGTCGGCACTTTGAGGCGCTGCCATTGCTTTCAAGCTTGGAGAGTTTGGCTCCGGAAGGTCCAGGACGATAGAGAGCGTATTCGCCTGCTGGTACTTTGACTACTCACGCTCGTTTCCCCAACTCAAACTCAATGTTCTTAAAATCCTTCAGATAGACTATTTTCTCTGAAAATATAGATGTTTTATTTCCAGACTCTCCCGCTAGAGAGCATTTGCAAAGCCTCGTGTTTGCGTCGGCGCGATCTTCAGCTGCTCCACTCCTTCAATCCCTCTTCCTTCCCGAGTTCTTTCCAAGTGAGATTGGAGCGAAACCTTTGAATGCCCCGGCTTGAACCAGTTCCAGCCAGCATAAAGAGAGATGCTCAGCGAACTCGCCCACTCGACACTCCTCGTTCCTGGCAGCGTACGACAGACAAGCGAAGTTTCAAGACAAGGCCTCTCAATTAGATTGCTAGATTTCTCTCGAGGGAAATACGATTCTGCCAAAGGTACATGCGCACGTCTCGGACATTCAGGCCTACAGCTTCGCTACATCCGTGCTCAGACTGAACTCCCGCCATTCCGCAATTCCTTCAGCATCTGCTTGCAGACACTTTCGACCCCCTCAAGTGCGTCGCTGCCCAATATTGTGCAAGTTGGGGACGTCCTCGCCCTTCGCCAGATCACAACTTCGATGATCGCCCCGGCCACGCGTTTCGGGTCGCCGGGCGCCTGTTCGTAGATGTGCGCCCACTCGGCGTACTTAGGCTCAGGAAGCGGCTCGTACGCTGAAATCATGTTGGCGGCTACCTTCCCGTGTTCTCCCTTTAGAGTGGTTAATGCAATCAGTAAAGATCCATGAGCAGAGAGGTTACAACCGCGCACGATGTGGGTCCGGAAAAAGCCTGCGGTACGAGAAGAGGATCTCAGCTAGGTTCCCATTTCTACAAGACCGTCTTTACAAGACGATCTTACCAGGCTCGAATCCACAACCTTGATACCGCACAGCTTGAGCTCCCCCGAGGCCCGCAGAAAACGCTGGTGTTGGTCGTTGCTTTGCTGTCAGCTGCTGGCTCAGCTTCAATGATGCAGCAAACCATGTACGTACCTCGTAAAGCGTGTTTGGCTGCGCTGTATCCGGTAGCAGGAGACGAGGGGAACCAGCTCAGCATAGTGTTGATGTTGAGAACCCAGCCCGACTGGCGAGCGCGCATATGCGGCAATAGGACGCGAATAATACTGACTGTAGCACGGTGCGGCCACAGAATCTTTTCATCCCGGGTGTCCAAAACTGGCCAACAAGCAGAAATGGTGCCTACGGTGTCCAAACACGTCCGTGTCGAAAATCGCCGCGGTCTCCTCATGCCTGGACCCGCCACCTCTCAGACCAGCTCACGTCCGCTCGCTGAGTATGGAAAGAAAAAAGCAGGCGTTGTTGACCGAGACACCGACGTGGCCATATACCTAGGTGGCTTCCGAGACAATCTTCTGCAGTTCAGCGGCCGGGGCCGTGACATCCAGTCGCAGCGGGTGCGTGCCGCGCGCGACGAGCGGTTCAAGAGTCTCGGGTTTGCGTGCAGTCACAATAACCTGGTTTGCCTCGTCCAAGAGGGCTAGTGACAAGGTTGAGGAGCTTGCAGTGTTTTAGGTGGTAGGTGGGGAGAAGCGTGCCGGAGGCAGAATGAAGGGAGAACACACTTAGTGCAAGTGTCTGACCAAGCCGGATGAACAACCCGTGCTGAGCCATACGAGAGAAGAAGAGGACATGGAGGTGAACGCTTTGGAACTGCGGGTCACGTTTAGGTGCTGAGGACGAGGTGAGAAAGCGAAGGGTAAGGCGGAGAATTCCGAGAAGACATGGGAGTTGGCGGCCGGTTGCCTTTCAGCGGAACTATCCACATCCGAAACCCGAGATTACGAGTATGCAGAGGAGCTTTGATACTCTGAAACCCGAGGGTATTACCCGATGGAGACTTCGTAGTCTCAGAAACGAGGAAGGCCAGGGGAGCTCGGCGATCAACCGCGATGGCGACCCCGCAGCAATCACTCATCACTCCGTACAAGGCGATGTGTATCTGAATGAAAATAAAAGGTCCGAAGGGATACATGTACTTACTTCCCAGAATTCTACGCTGCGGACCTGTTCAGCCGCCCTTGGTGAAACTGCCGTCGGGACACCACTGGAAGTTTTCAGAAAGAAGGGACCGAGCACTGAGGAGAACGTCTCAGCAGAAGGAGGAGATTCATGAGAAGCTAGTTCTCTCACTCCTCTGTAACAAGCAGCTATATAAAGAAGCCCGAGGAACACCCGGAGGGACACCAAAGAGGAGCGGCCGTTCGGGGTCAGTTGTGGGGCAGCTTTGAATCCAATATACATAATGATGGACTACGGTCGACTATCCTTGGCGGTGATACCCCGGTCTACCATGTGCACTTCAACATGTATTACAGCAATCTGACCCTTTAACCGCAAGGCTATATTCCGTCTCCGTTCGCATATCCACCGTCGGGTGTTTCGTGCCGCCTTGTGCTGCACGCGAACGAACTTGCATGAACCGGACGTCGACGGTACACGCTTCTCTTCCTGTCCAGCTTTTCCCCATAGTATTCAGGTTTGGAGAACGCGTTTTTCCACCTCTACAGTTTCAGTCCAGAAACATTGCACCCAATGAAGGATTGGACAAGCGTGAGCGAGCAGACCCGTCATGCTGGTGATTACGTCTCCTTGTGCCTCTCTGCTATGGACAGCCTTCTCTGTTAAGCACCTTTCGAAAGAAAAGCTTTATGGTTTCTGGGATTTTTGGTGCGTCGTATACTCGAGGCATTGGCTGTCCTGCACGCAGCACCTGTCAATGCGCCTTGCTCATGGTTACGGCTCCTGAAGGGCCTATACGTTTAGGAGGTGATCCTCACCTTCCCCACGTCTACAGTGGCGCCTCCTTACCGGGAAATTATCTTTCAAATGGCTCATGGCTCTTTACATCGTCAACCGGCTCGCGTGAGTTGGTTTCATTCGTGGACTGTGCGGCGCTCGACGGGACACATGTTTATATTCGTGTCGGACCACGCAGGTTGGCGCTGGAGTTGGGTCTGTATCCCGGTAAGCACGGATGTTCTTCTTGTTCCGAAATCGTTTGGAAGGAATGCTTACGTCATGAACAGCTTTGCTCAAGACAAAGGTACGCCGACCGGGAGCGCCCCCTCAACTTGATGCTTTAGCGTGCTCAAAACGACGTGAATGTCTGACAGACCCAGATCAACGGCGATGGTAAGACATGGGAGCTATGGTATGGTTAGAAGAAGCCAATTCTGCTCACGACGATGTGGAGCAATGCAGCAGTCCTCAAAGCCAATACAACGATGGTCCCCGTCTACACCGCCGCGTCCAGTGCCATCTTCATGCTTCGGTGCGCCAATCCTATGAGATCAATAGCGCAGGTTACCTTATATTTTCCCCCTGTGGTCTCGTCCGCCAGGACACCAGCGTTATGGAGAGGCAAGCGCATTGTGGGCGCCGTCCTCATCGTTCTTCAGCTCGGACTGGTAAGTGATAGATCCAACTGCATATATTTCTACTTCTCTTGACGCTTACTCGACATTGCTTGGAAGCTGGCTCTGTGGTGCCGTTTGCCGGCAGCCACAAACGCTGCGTGAACGGGTCAGGCCTGAGAGGTCAACAAGGAAGTCTCTGTCTGTCAGACCAGATTTTGTGTCTCGTACGCTCCGCACCAAGATTTAGAGCGTCCTCTACCACAAATTACACGCTTGGCAGCCGAATGTGCATACAGTTCCGTTGCTCTCTTTTCGTCCGTATGCAGCTCGCTCCATCTAAACCTTTCTTCTCTTCAGCTTTGTGCTTTGACGCTATATGCGCGGGCCTTCAGATATACAAGTTGTTGAGGGTAAATTCCGCGGTCCCCGGTCGGAAAACGTTTGGGGTAGTGAATAGTCTAGTGTCTTCTTCGGCAGCTGCTGTTGTGCCTCTTGGCTGACGAGATGTGATAATGCGCCGAATTACAGGTTCAGATCCTCTTCCGAGACGGCGTTGCCTACCTAGCAGCCGTAATTGTCTTGAACTCTGCCTGCATTGTTGTGTGGGATAAGGCTAGGTCTTTTCTCTGTCATAGAGCACTTCCATGAAACTGATGTCGTCCTGTTCTCAGCGCTATCCCTGAACCGTGCGGTAGGTTCATCTCAGGATGATAAACCGCCCCGTGATTCTGATGCAAGTGACAACGGCATCGTCAACGCAGATGCGCTACATGTTCGCGGTGCGCTGTGGCTTCGACTTTTGCCGATTGTCGTCTTCGTCTCTCTTCAGGTGCTGACAGGTTCGGACTATTCATCGCAAGGTCCCGTTCGTCACGACAGAGGTTGTCATGTCGTCGGTGAGCCTCCAATTCTTCATTGCTATGCTATTGGTAGATTCCGTCCGTAGCTGATCAATTAGCGTGCAATGATTCACCTTCACACCTAGAGATGGAGTAAATCATCTCACATGTTACGGCAGTCACCCGGAAGTGTAGGAACTTCAGGCTCACTCGAGGTTTTACAGCAATACCACCGAGCGCGAGCGCGAGCTCTCTATATTCCCGCGCGCTGCAAACCATCGGCGGCCACAGCGTCCCTCAAACCAACCTTGAAGGAGAAATTCCGGTCAAGACCAGCAATTCAGGTCGTATCCGAACTTGGATTACTCACCGGAGGAGAGATACGCCCCTTCCGATGCGTCGGGCATCCCTTTGCAAAAAGTGTCTTCTCTCCCTTCTGACCGCGTTTGACCAGACGTGCCGTGCTGTTGTTTCCCCATACTGGCTCTTGAAAATTCTATGCACATACAGCAGATTTTTTCGTACAAAGGCGCATTCGGATTTTGATATGTCGGACTGCTTGAGCGATTTGGATGAGCCTCCGAACTGTACTGCGATGGGGCGTAGCTATACTGCATCGCCTGGGTCCTGATTAAGAGAGAATAGGTGCTAGTTGGACAAGCCATTGGATGGAATTTTTGAGGAGCCACTATGCTCATTTTTAATTCTATCCTTGCTGTCATGTCCAGTTTCCCATCCTTTGCACCCTGGCAGTGTACACGACTGCGTGGCAACTTGCTTCCCGGTGGTTTCCGAAGTGCAATTAACCAGTCTACTCTGTTCTTCTCCTGAAAGGTAGAAGAATTTTTTCAGTCATTGAGAAATTTCGCCTCCGGTCTTCGCAAAGTGTGCTTGACGAGACAAGCACTGCGTTCCCCACGTCGCTGTACAACCAAGTTCATCCTCATCCCTGCCACAGCTGCAAACGGCGCCAGGCTGTGCCAGAGACGTGCAAGTGGCAGCACTTCAGATTGCCTCTGTTTACCAGTACTCCATATTCAAACCCCAGCAAGAGCTCCTGCAGATCGCCCTCGGCCAGCCTTCCCTTCTGCGATCCTCCCTCGCAGAGTCTTCTTGGATCTCCTTGAGGAGGCCCATGAACAGCTGGGCGTGACTCGTGCTCGCGCGCGACTTTCGCGCTCCGGCTGCGCACGAGCGTCATCGGGTTGCCCGCGAAGGGGTCTTCCTCGACTGGAGGGGGAGTGACGAGGGCCTCGGGCGGTG
>JTLS01000583.1:0-16428 GCA_000826855.1 Basidioascus undulatus
GAGACGGAGAAGTGGAGCAGCGATGAAGAGGAGGAGGGGTCGCAGCCGGCGGGGACTGCAGCGTCCAGCGATGCAGACGGTGCGTCTCTCCCCACTATCATCGCACTCTCCCGCATAAACTCACCTGCCCGCACAGAACCGACCTACTCCACCCCCCCACCGCGCACCACCCGCACCCGCACCCGCTGCTCATCCATCTCCACCACCGCATCCACGACCACTTCCTCCCGCCCGCCGTCCTCGCCCCCGCCCCTTACCCGCCGCGCTCCGAGAACGCCCCCGCCGCTCATCCGCCATCCGCCGAGTAGGAAACGGAAGCGGGGTGCGTCCTTTCTCCTCCCTTCTTCTTTCCCTTCTTTCCCTCCATCCTTTACTAGCGCCGGTTCTCGTACTCACGCCGTTCAAGACCGGCCAGCCGTCCCTCCCTGCACGCCCCCCTCCGCCTCCGCATCACCCAGCTCCTCGCCCTCCCCTCCCTCTAAGCGCCGCAAATCAAAGGACACAACTCTCTACAGCCCTGCGACGGGGGCGAGGAGGGTGTACAAGCGGCGCGGGGGGGCTTCGGATGCGGAGGAGGAGGGGCTCAAGACGCCGCGGAAGAAGTGGAAGGCGAAGGAGAAGGGGAGTGCGGGAAGGAAGAGAAGGAAGGGGAGGGTGCAGGTTTGGGAGGATGAGGATGAGTAGGGGGTTGGGGCTGGGTGGGAGGAAGGGGAAGGCTTGGTTGTACGATTCTGCGCATTGGATGGGTTTTCTCTCTCTTACAGCTTTGATTAGGACTGCGAGTAGCTCGACAAGTCGCCAGAACTTGAATTGTTTCGATATGAACTCGTTTGAATCCTTATATAATTCATTTGGTGATACGCTGCATAAGACGGCAGCTTAGTTAGAATGAAGCACACGGCGGCGCCTGTCGACTGCGCCGCGCATGCCACTCGGCGTTCAGTGGGTGCAGGCCGTATGCCCTCCGTGGACTTCAATTAAATGCGATACTATTTTAGAGAAGTATTGAGGCTGTCTGCGACGATCGAAGATGGCCAAGCTGTGCCACTGGCAGCTATATGCAGAAGCGACCAAAGCGCTTCGTCGAGAGGTGCAGCTGTATTGGCATGTTGGCGAATCCAACAAACACTCTGTCTCCAACGTATACCTCCGAGACAATATTCTGAATCAAAGAAGGCCTAGATGATTGGGGCAGAAAGGCGGCAGGTGAAGCTCAAGGTACCGTCTACCTTCTCTGATACCCTGTCTTCCACAAAATCAGGTATCTGACACTGAATAACACTTGAGGCTTCTGAATGGCTCAAAATCTCTTCCAATGCTGTGGATGCAATTACTCCAGCTGAGGTTCCGAGCCACTGGGTAAGGGGATTAGATGATTCAAATTGAATTCTTAAAGACGTGTTGCGATCTTGGAATCCCTGGTTGCATGGTCAACTTTCATGACGGGCCGTCGCCGGTGGACGCCGGCTCTGCTGAGCTCCATCGCTCCTGCCACCGTCATATCGCTCGACCCCTTCACCCAAGCGCAACCCTCGCCAGGACCTCTAATTATCCACCGTACAACTGCCCGAAACATCATGGGTTTGCATCTACAGACCGAGATCGTCAGGGCGGACGACTCTCGGATCGCTGCGAGACTTGCTGCTTCTCAGGTCGAGCTGCTCGGCAGGGGCTACAGCGACATGGAGGACCAAACCTGCTATCAGCTCAGGATACCAGACACTTTCGCGGTCAGCCCGTACTGTGCGCCGCTGCTCGATGGCCGTAGCCCAGTCAAGGGGGCCTTGGTCTCAGACGTGCTGCCGGACGAAGCCTTCGTCGTCGTTCATTTCGACCATCGCACGCTGATTGCCAGACAGTTCACAAGCTCGCTTCTGCCGAATCTGAGCTCTGTCTTCTCAAATTCGAGCCCGTCCAACGGCCTTCCTGAACTCCTTATACTGGGTGCTTACTGCGAAGCCGAACGTCCTCAAGCCGATCTCGTCTCCAACACGAAGACAACTCGCTGGATTGCGGACGTGTGTGCCAATCATGATGTCCTCCTCGTTTCCGCCAACTTATGGCACATTGCGTCTGGAAACGTACCGTCGACGAGCTTATTCGGGTGTCCTTGTCAGCCCCGCGCAGCGAGCGGTGAGCTGAAGGAGCAGTCTACACTGGCACAACTTTCTGCAATGAATTTGCCATCAATCATTTTCAAATGGCCTGTATATAACACAGTGGTCCTATTGCTTTTCTTCCGTTACTAGGAATAATCAGAGTGAGAGGTGAAGTCCCGCAGTCACGCAGCGTGCGCGAACACGCTGTTTGTACGCCCGCTCGTGCTGTCCGAAGGCGACCCTCTTTCTACATGATCACACTTCCGCCAGAAATCTCGGGTCACAAGTCGTATCGGGGCTCTGGGTCTGTCGCAATCGCGTTGCCCATGTTCGGAAACTCGGACGTCAGTATCCTGGCTCTGCAAAGCTCGTATTGGCACCGGACGTGTGTCGTCGAGAAAGAATATTCAGTAGGCAAGCAATGCAAAGACACGATCAAGGTATGACGGGACTTTCACGCATGCAGCCAAAGTTGTCCACTTCGATACACGCACATGCTACTGGGCTACTCTCGTAAGGTTCATCGAGCGCCGGCAATGGAGACATCGGTTGCATGCCGGCGGAACACGTCGGGCACGGTGGTGACATTGCCGGCCTGAAGCTGCTGCAGCGGGTACGTGTCGGTGTTGAATGCTTCCCATGCTGGCAGACCCTTATGGTTCGGGTTGAGGTACTTGGCAAATGTGAGCCTTGAAAGGAAAGGTCAGATTGCGTACGGCAACGGAGGTGAGGAGAAAGAAAGGTGTCTACCAGTAATCTGTCATCTGGTGCGCAAAGGGTTGCAGCGGGCCCCCAAACCGCGGGTTACTGTAGACGAATCCAATCTGTGCACCAGATATGTTCAATGTCAGAAACTTTCCCCGGGACGCGTCGAGTGCCCAGCAAAATCACGATGGGGACGTGCCTCGCTGGAATGGTACACGCCGAGAGAGGCGTTACCGGTAAATTGCGTGAAGTCTGCGCCGTTATAAGGGGTGTTATTCAGCATAGCGCCTCAGCTAGACACTGGGGATAAGACTCAACGGTAGCCCCAGACAGGCTGGCTCCTCTTCGCGGCTGCATCGCGCATCTCCCGCGTCGGTCCGAGGAACGCGACATCACCTAAAATCCCCATTAACATGAGTTACCAGCCCTCTGAATTGAGGCGGACTAATCATACTGACCAAAGATGGCGGCAGCCTTCTTGCCAAGCGAACCGTAGTTGAAGGTCTGGTTGCCGGTGTTGAACGGCGAGCCAGCTTCCGGGCCGTCCGGCTATGGCACTCTCGATGCTTCAGCCAGATGTTCCCCCATGATAAAGCTAAAAAAAAATAAAAGCACTCACGTAGAGCGACAGGATCTCTTCGCGGGTCTCGTTCGTCGCCCCAGGAGCGATGCTTGTGCTGAAGAACCGCGCCAGCTCCTCCTGAGTGTCGATCCACCGAGACACGAACAAAGTGCCCTCGTCGAGGTTAGCTGGACCAACAAAGCTCTTCAGCTTGTGTCACGGAAGCGCCGAGAACGGATAGACTCCTTAGACTCCTTACAGCCCATGATAGAGGGGACGTTGGACCATTTGCCCTCTTGGATCAGGCGGGAGGGCGCGTCCGGCACGGTGAGCCCATCCATGACGGGTCCGAAGTGCGAGAGGGCGAGGGAGGCATTGTAGAGAGCCTCTACGGGGGCGGACCGCAGGCACTCGAACGTAGACGAGGAAGACGCGCACCCTGTCAGACTGACGACAGCGTCGTAGGACAACTGTGCAGTGCCCGAAGCAGCAGGGATAACGGGGAAGCTGTCGTATCAACACCACGAAGGACTTTAAGCGTTGGTCTTGAACCTCAGGAAGAAATTTGAAGACATACGTAGTGGCACCTCCAGACTCCAGAATGACCCCGCGGTACAAGCCCTCCGTGTCGTTGCCGCTGCGCATCATTTGCAGCGCAATGGATATGGCACCTGAGAAGACATGGTTTGGAAGCCGTGGAGGAAACGAATCAAAAGAACGGCATACCTGCGCTTTCGCCGAACAAAGTAACCTGGGCGATGAATCCATCAGTGTGCAGTTGAGAGACAAAGGCTTCGCCAACGGACCTTCTCGGGATCACCCCCGAACGCCGCAATGTTCTGTTGAACCCATTGCAGAGCGAGACGCTGGTCGCGCAAGCCGAGGTTGGTCGCATCGTTTTCCAGAGACTCTTGTCCGGGCAGCCAGCCTGATGAATGAAAATGCATGAGCGAGCTTCTGCGCCGAGGCGGAACTGCCACGTACCGAATACGCCCAAGCGGTAGTTGAGGGAGACATAGATGGTCGGCTTATTCTGTATGGTTATGGAGCTCAGTAAGCCAACCTATCGTTGTACAAGAGCAATGATGTCCGAAGCTGGCTCACGATTTCCACGCTCCGCTCGACAAGCCAGCTGGCGTTGTATCCGGGAATAGAAGACGCGCCGCTGGTGAACTGCCCCAAATGTGCCCTTTAGTAATTTATATTTGGAAAATATAGACGAATACTGACACTGCCGCCATAGATCCACGCGAGAACAGGAAGCTTTTCGCTTGGCTTCACGCCAGCCGGGCGGACGACGTTCAGATACAAGCAGTCCTCAGACTGCTGATCGAAGGGGACGGGAGACATTCCCTGCATAACATGTTGATCATGAAGCATCCACAAGAAATAATGGCTCAACTCACAGAAACCGGCTGGTGACATGCCGGCCCATAAGATGTAGCGTTCACGATGCTGCCATCGGAAAGAGACAGCGGGACGGGCGATTTCAGGCGGAGCTCCCCTACGGGAGGTTCAGCGAACGGGATGCCTTGAGGACTTGAATTAGCTAAGTAGTTCGAAAAGGCTGGAAGATCAATCAATCCCTACCTTTGAAGTAGTCAAGGTGGAAATTGTCGTCAAACACCCCTTTGAAGGTGACGCCCGTCGCGCTGGTGACCTCAGGATGGCCTGGCTGTCGCGCGGCCGGTGCGCCGGCGGTCACAGTTGCAACAGCGAGCGGTAGGAGAAAGGTCCTCATCGAAGGGGTCGATGGTGGGTTGTTGGGCGAGAGATGCTCGCCTTTTTCAGTTACCGGGATCAGATTACAATTACGACAGCAACTTGGCGCCCGGCAGCCGGCTGGCTTTTGCGCGACTGCCGAGCTCGATCAGCATTGATTCAACAACCTGCCTCAAGCTAATTCATTGATGCCGAAAATGAAGCCCTGACCATCTGACGACTATGCTGGACTATGGACTACGTACTCTCGCGGAGCTGGTCCACTTGCCCCACGGAGGTGGAGCAAGTCGATCATGGTGCCTGAGTTCAGTGTTCGGTTCTGCACGTGAGCATCATTCTCGCGAGCCAACGTTTGCGGTGTGAGAAGCAGGCGAGGCTGTTAAACGGATAACTTGTTTAAAAAGGCATTCAATGAAATGTTTTCACATACACAAGATACACACCGACATATCACCAATCCGAGGATCACTTATCATTTCCGCACCGGGCTTGGCAATGCATGCGCAGTCCTCTTCTCGTAGGCATTCCTTGCACCGTATTCGACTCATAATTTTACAATCTGGAGCACATCCTAGGGGTACGAATTGATCAGCCTCCTAAGGGATCTACACAGGCTATGATTGCCGAAGAGCGCAACTGCGATGGGCCTTCATCACCAAGACTCGGGCTATGCCTCCATCGGCGCAGTCACGCAGGAAGAGATGTCACGCATGCTAGAAGTAGAATATGAAGGCAATGATTGTATGGATACACCAGAAGACTAGTAGATCATGCCAGCATCGCGCAGTTGATTGGTGAGAATGATACTGCATAGGGACAGCCTTGGTCAGCACCCATGTCAGCTCTTTACGAAACAGAACCACAACGCAACTGGAAGACCCGATTCCACGTCTCCTCCAGCAACGAGGGGTCGGTGGCCGTGGTGAAACTGTGTACTGTATTTTAAGATCATTCTCTTTCTCAGCGAAGTGGGAAGGCTACGTACTGCGTGTAAACTTCTTGGCTTCGAGATTGTGACAAGCGCAAGAAGCGCTGTTTAAAGTAAGCTCTTCCACCGTTATAGTCGTCCGCATGATCGCCGCCTGTTGGTATTGTTCAGCTCTAAACGGTCGGATGAGCTGAGCACGTAGCGTACGGGTGTAATCCGGGAAGAAGCGTTCTATCGGGTGAGTAAGAACTTTGCGCTTGAAGAGGTCATCCTTGTTCAAAAAGAGGATCTGTGGTGGAACAAATCAAAGAACTCAGACACCAGCCAGTAGCGTCAGTTACCATGGCCAGCGGGAGGGATGCGCACCATGGAGGTGTCCTTGAAGTAGGGACTCTCAGCGATGGACTTGAAGAGCAGTAACGCTTCTTGCATTTGATTCTGTTAACCAAAAGTCAGCTTCGGCTCGTATAGACATACAGACGCTAGAACAAACCGAGTCTCTGTCTTCAATGAGGCATTGCGAGTAGCCTGTTGATGGGAGTGAGCGCGAACCTTCATCTGGGTAGACCGGTTATTCGTACCAATGAGCGAGACAAGGAAGAGTACCGCCGTAACCTAGAAAAATATGTGTTAGCAAGGGTTACAAAAACTGAAAACTGGGAAGAGACGCACCCCTTCGAAGACGTGAATCCATTTCCGCCGCTCACTCCTTTGACCACCCACATCAACGAGAAGGAACGAGCGGCCATCGGAGCGAGTGAATTTGTTTTCTTGGATACCCGTTGTCATGCCTCGTCTGCAGTTACCGATCGTCAGTGCCTGCGAGACGGGATGACGGCAAGGAGCGTACACGTTGAGAACGTCCAGCGTTGTAGGAGTGAAGTTGGATTGAAAGAGACGGTCGAGGTCGGAGAAGAAACTGATGCAAATGCACTTGACATGGTTAACATTCCAAGTCCAGAGAGAAAAGTGACCACATTTACCCACTAAGAGAGGTTCTCTGGTACGCTTATCTCGTCGTCTCGGTAAAGATGGCTCTGGAAGTTGGCATCGGACCAAATGGCCGCAAGCGAGTCTCGATACTTTAGAGGGAACGGTTGCCCATCGCTCAGCTCCGGTGCATCGTCCAGCCTGTTTCGATGGCTCTGCAATGCGAGACTTCAGCATCGTTATAGAGCTCGGCAGCGGAAGACGCACGCGGTTCTGTTCCTCAAGGTCTGCACCGAGATCCGCCATCACTGCCAGGACGGTACAGATACCCTAACAAGCGAAATCTATCAGTGCGATCACCCCCGCCGCAAGCAAGCCCGGACGAACCTCGAGTAGATTACGAAAGATTTGAGCCTTGTAATGAGCCAGCTCGGAAGGCTCGAACGGCTTATTGTAGATCAAGCGCATCGATTTGCTGCAATTACGGATTAGTCAGTAGGCAGGGCAGGTTTGATGAAAGATCATGCGCGAGAACACTCACGCGATCGTCGTCTTGCCCGATTCGCCAGCGCCCAACATCAGGACTCTGGCCAAGTCCCGCTCACGCTTCCCCTCCTCCCTGAGCTGCTTGTCGATGCTTGAATTGATACGACGAGCATCCTGGACATCATGCACGTGCGGCGAGGAGCAGACCGCGCCCATGGCGAGATCTTGTAGAAGCGAAGCGAGAGGAGGCAGATGTCAGCGGAAGAACGACGACGCCGAGAGCTAGGTCCGTTCGAGGCGAGAACAAACGATCGAAGTAGAGACAAAGAACGTCGAGTGCAAGAAGCCGTGAGCGAGAGCGAGAAAGAGCGGGGAAGACGTAAAGAAAGGGACGAGGGAGGTTCACAAGGGTGCGGGACGAAGTTCAATCATAGACCGCCGGGATCCCTTCGCTGATTGAGGGCCAGTTTCTCGGTTCTCATCAATTGGTTCACGAACGCTCATATCACGTTCCGTGGAGTATATGTATGGTGCGTGCACGTTGTCGCACAAGGCGAGATTGGACGAGATCAAACCCGCGATCGGATCTAAGGAACCAAAAGGGACGGCGCATTGGTCCCTGTCGTGATCCAGGGGCGCGCACACGCCAAAAAGTACCCGCGCGCCGTTGTGATATGCTTTGAGACAGTTGCTCAAACCTTGTGCTCGCTTGCACACACACACGCACACACAAGATGTTGCCTGTAAGCACCAGGCCTCTATCGCCATCGCGGGTTTGGATATTGAGCTATCATCATCATGGCGGGCTTGCGGCGGGCCGCGTGGCCAGAGTCGTCAACAACATGGACATGCTATGCTTGCGAAACGAACAAAAACATGCGAGCGTGCGGGAACAACTGCGCGAAAACGGAAGGAGTACAATTGAAACGAAGACCGCAATCAACCTGCACAAGAAACATTCGGACGACCGAGTCTACTACTCGTCTTCCCACTCGGACTCGGGCGCCGCAGGCGTCTGCAAAGGCGGCGGGCCGCCTTCCGCATGCTCGTCGAGTTCGCGAAGCAGGCGATTTCGCTCCTGCGAGTCGAGCTTGTTGCTGTGACCACGCGCACAAACCGTCAGTCCCCACGCGGCAACGGATGCGAATGTACATACAACCACACGGCGTATTCTCCGAGCGAGCTGTAGCCCGAAAGATGGAAGAGGTCGACCACGGCCTCCATACGGCCTTGAGCACTGCGTGCGCAAACACGAAACTTGTCAGGGTACTGGGCCTGCCAAGCATCTGATCAAGGGACGCACCGGAGTTTGCGCTTGATCTCCAGTTGCTCCTCGGTGAGCTCCTCGTCCTTCGGCTCGCGCTTCGCCGTCTTCTTCGACGCCATCGCAGCTTTGTTCTTGCCGCGGTGCGGCGCCCAAGTAAGCGACGCCGCCTTGTCCTCCACCTTGACCTTCTTCTTCTTGGGGACCTTCGCGTCGTACGCGCGCATCTCCTTTGCCTTGAAGCGGCTCTGCCTGAGGGTCTGGAAAAGAATACACGGTTAGCGAGGTCGTAACCCCAGAGCTAGAGAAGAGACACGCACAGCAGATGCAGCCTGGTGAATCAGTCTCTCGGCTTCGTTGTTGCCGATGATGCCCTGTCAACCGCAAGGGAAGAGCACGTCAGTTAATCGACCAAGCAAAACGAAGCAGCCCAGATGCACGGCATTGTTGTGAGTGTACGAAATGCCTGCCGCCTGTAGCAACTCCGCAATTTCGTCCTTCTTCTTGGGTTTCGCTGTTCAAGGACCGGATAGTGAGGAATGAGTGGCGCTCCGACCTGGGCGAAACGAGCCGTGGATACATACACAGCCTCTTCTCGAGCTTGTCACCGTCGACGATCAAGTCGACCATGCGCTTGGTAGCCTTCACCGCCTGGCTCTCGTTCGTCGCTTCGAGGGTCTGATGAAATCATGACATATCAGCGAAGACACTCCGCCAAGCTGTTTCCGTGTTAGTCGCACCTCGAGGTCCGCGTCCCGCTCGTCGTCCTGCTCCGCATCCTCGTCATCCGGGTCGATGTTCTGCAGCGTAAAGTTGAGCTGCGCGAGGTTGGCCTTCTCGATGACGTGCTTTGTGACGATGTTCTTGGTCTGGGAAGGAATATCTTCAGCGACGGTCAAGTTTAAACGAATCCCTCTGCGCCGGCTCACCTGAAGACGGAAGATGTTCTTGATCCCCCAAAGCTCGCCTGCCTTACCGCTCGAGCCTTGAATGCCGCTGAACAAGCTGTGGGTCGCTCGCAGATAAGCCATCAGCCGGTCGGACTGAGAGCAGCGAAGAACCTCACCGAGGCTCATTCGACGCCTCATATCCGATGTTCATCTGCTGCTGCTTGTAGATCTGGCGGCTGTAGACGATCTCCTCGAGCGATCCGGCGCCGACGAGGCGATAGACGTTGCTGCTAATGCCGTATCGTTAGCAACCTCTTGCAGTCCCGCCAGCCTCGTCGGCGTACACGTCGCGGCGCTGGCCGATGCGGAACGCGCGGTCCATGGCTTGGAGCTGCAGCAGACATCAGAGACGTGAGCACTCTGATCGTGAGCCGCTGGGCAAACCCGAACATTAAACTCACGTCGTGAGAAGGGTTCCAGTTCCTGAACAACGACATCAGCACGTTTGTGCTTCAGTAGGCGATGGATGAAAGTAAGCGCACGGGTCTGTGAATAGCTTGCGAATCAGCATCGAGAACAATCTCACAAGCCGACAAGCAGCCGCTCACCAAAGATGACGACCTTGTTCGCCGCCGTCAAGTTCAATCCCGTCCCGCCCGCGAGCGTCGAGATGAGGAAGATGAACACGCTCGGGTCGTTCTGGAAGCGGTCGACGCGGTCCATGCGCTGGTCGGCGGGGACCTTGCCGTCGATGCGGACCGCTTCGTAATCTGACCATCCAGAACCCCAGGTCAGCCATGGTATCGCATCGAAAGTGAACTTTGAACGTTGAGTGAAGGAGGTCGAGCGACGACGCACGTTCGAGCTGGATGAACCATTCCAGGATGTTGAGGAGCTTGACGGACATCGAGAAGATGAGGACCTTGTTGCCGCCCTCCCTGTGCCACGCCGCCAGGATTTGCTTGAGAGCCTGGAAAGCGCGTCGGCGCGGCATCAGTATCGTCCACCGAGATTGAGCGTGAAGCGTGAAGGAGGACGTACAAGCCATTTCCCACACAGCGTCTCGTCCTGTGATACCTCGGCGTAGAGGCGGCGCTGCAGGTGATCGCCCGGGAACGCGATCTTGACCCACTCGCGGTTCGCCATGAGCTGGTCGGGCTTGTCCTCGTTGCCTAGCCACGGGGTGATGAGCAGGACGGTGTCGCGGGAGGATGCGAGGAGGACGACAGGCGTACTCGGGTACAGCAGAGCGAGGTGGTTCGAGATCTTCTGGAAGATGATGATGTACTGGAGCATGAGGAACCTCCAGTGCACGCCGTCCGAGTTCTCCGTGTAGCAGCAGTATCCGCGCCTGGCGCCTTTATCGCCGAGCCTACCCCCTCAAAACGGACATCAGCACAACAGATCCCGTAAAGCAGTGCGCTCCTCGGACGCACGGGCAGTCGCACGGATCGTCCTTTGTAACCATGAGCTGGACGTCCTCGAGCGCAAGGAAGCGCTTGTACGCTGCGATCTGCGTCGGCGTGAGCGGGCAGAAGACAACGTTGTCGACCTTGTTCGGCAGCTGGTGTGCGATGAGCGCCTTGGTCCGGCGCAGGAAGAATGGCGGGAGGACAAAGTCGCGCAGGCGTATGGCGAGGTCCTGTTTCGGCAGCGTCAGCTTGTGGTTCGGGGCGATGGAGCGAACCAGACGCACTCGGCCTTGGACGACGTCCGCGGCCGACGCCTCGTGGCTCTGCGCGCGCTTGAGGGGCTCCGAGATCGTGTATTTCCACTGCTTGTACGTCCCGAGCCGAGTGGGGTTCGACCAGTCGAGTATGCACCAGAACTCCTCGTACTTGTTCTGATCGGATTGAGGAGCCGTCAGTCTCCGAATCAATACCCTTCTGGCGGTCTCGAACGGACCTGGATAGCGGTGCCCTGTAGGAAACGAAAGGCAGCGTCAGAAATGGGGGATCAACTAGCGAACTGGAAGCCAGACGACGTGCCGTCAACCCGAAGCGCGCTTTGATGGGCAGCCTGTGCAGCGCCTGCGTGATCTGCGCCTTCGGGTTCTTGACCTAGCAATGCCAAGCGGTGCGTAAGCTCAGCTTGGAAATGACTGAGAAGGATACACTAGCGATCACCAGCTACGCACCTTGTGCACCTCGTCCACGAACACCACATCGAACGGCATCTCGCAGAGCTCCCCAATGTTTCCCCTGGCGGTATCAAAAGCCGTCAATACTACCCGCGCATCCCCCATCCACCCTCAATCAGCGCCCATCCCATCCCTCCTCCTCTCCCCTCCCCGCAACGTACGGACGTCAAAGTACCCTCTCTTGAACCTTCTGCCCACGACGCCCTTGTCCTGGCCCATATACACGCCGACATCAAAGTACCCCCACGTCTCGAGCTCGCGCTCCCAGTTGTACACGACCGACGCGGGCGCAACAATGAGGCATGTCGGGAGGCGGACCTTCTCCGCATCGCGCCGGATCGACGCTTTCCGGCGGCCCGAGTCCCGCGCGTCCCCCGTCTTCTTCATGATCGCCGCGAGGAACCCAATAACCTACCCATCCACTCCATCACGTTCAGCAACCCCAAACCCCCCGGATTACAAACAGAAGGAGGACTCGCGCACCTGGATCGTCTTCCCTAACCCCATATCGTCCCCCAGTATCCCGCCCCTCCCCGTAGCGTACCGCTCATAAAAGAACTTGATCCCGTCGCGCTGGTACGGGCGCAGCCAACGGTTGATCGACGCGGGGACGGCGATGCCCGCGCTGGGGTCGAACACGTAGGGGGTGGCGCGTGGCGCGTGGGGGGGGATCGGGAAGTCGGGGCGGGGGCGGTATGTAGGGGTGGAGGAGGAGGGGGAGAGGGAGGAGGGCTGGGATTGCGATTGCGGTTGGGAGGCGAGGAGGGATGACTGCGAGGAAGAGAGATGTTAGGGGCATGAAGGGAGGATGGGAGAGGAAGGACAGACGGAAGGCGACTGGCCGGTCTTGCACGTATCGCTTGCACGGCCCTTGCCCTACACAATCCATTCACGGATCAGCATTCACCCTCCGCATCCCGCAGCACAACGCACCTTCCGCCTCCTGACCTCCGCACTCCCAATCTTCATCTCCTTCTCCTCCTCGCTCCCCTCGTCCTGCTCGAGCTCCTCCTTCACCGCCGCACGGAACTTGACCTTCGGCGAAGTCGAAGTTGACGGGCGCGGCTTCTCTTGGCTCGCGCGCCCGCCTGAATGCGATGGGCGCTGGGTTGGCGCAGCGGGCGCGGTCGGGCGCGCCTTCTTCGGCGGGGGCTTGTCGGAGATCTGGAACTCCTTCTCAGACTCGGTCTCGGAGTCTGTGGGAGTGAGAGGGCGGTGTGAGGTATAGAAGTGAGGGGAAAGGAGAGAGTGTGGGGAACGACGCACCTTCCGGAGGAGGCCGCCTGACATCCTCCTTCTTGACGGTGAGCGGACGTGTCGACGGGCCGGGCATCTCGAAGTCGGTGTCCGCAGTTTCTGTGGGATGGAAAAGCCCGTCAGTACGCGTTTAGTGGTAATAAAGAAGGTTAGACTTACCAGACCCATCATCCACAACCGGCTTGCTCTCCACCTTCACCTTCGGGCTCCCCTTCACCGCAGGCCTCGCCGCCGCCGCCTTCGGACTCGGCTTCCCCGACCTCGCCGCCACCTTCGGGCTCGCCTTCCCCCTCGCCTTCTCCACAAATTCTACCTCCTCCTCCTCATCGACCGACCAGACATCCAGCGCAATCTCGCCCTTGAGGCCCTTCGGGCGCGGCGACGTGCGGGAGAGAGCGTGCTCGAGCTCGTCGTCGGTCGTGCGGTCCTGGTCGGACTCAGATGAGCATATCTCGGCGTCCAGATCTGTGGGGGGAGAGTGAGGAGATAAATTTAGGGGGACATAGATGGGGGGAGAGAAGGGGGGAGAGAAGGAGGGGGGTAAGGGGGTGCGACGTACGCAGAAGGGTGCGGAGCGGGTTGCACCGCTCCTCGGCTGCTTTCTCGCTCTTGGTCATGGAGCGCTTGCCTGAGATCAACATGCAGCGTAAATATTCAGGCTCTGTCAGTCCAATAGTACTCATCCCAGTGGCATGCTTCCATCGGCCACCGCCTCTCGGGCCCTTCCAACAACCCAGTCCGCCCCGCACTCACCTTTCCTCGGCCTCTTCCTCGTCTTCCCTTCCCCCCCCTCCTCCTCGTCCTCCTCATTCCGTTCCTCAACTTTAAATTCCTCGTCGTCGTCCGAGGGCGTAAGCGGTGCGCTGACGGATGTCAAGCCCCTAGCTGTGAACCCGCCCCTCTCGAGCTTGAGTGACCGCACCCAAGATGGCAGATACGCAAGGCTCACTCGTCTTGGTCCTGATGACCTTGGACATTGGTCGTGAAGGAGTGATTTTTGCCAATATTTTGTGAAGTGGCGGGGGCGTCGGGCGATGGTCGGTAAAAACCCGCAACTTCACCGCAATCCGCGCAGGTCGCGCCGTGGACGCGTCGGGGTGCTGAGTCAGCTGCTCGGGGTCTTTGCGGGTTGACTTGCACCGCTTTGCCAGCTTCTTGTTTTCTTGCTCCGCTCGCGAATAGAGTTTCTGAGGTGCACGCTTATGTCGCAGTCCGAGACAGGCTAGATTTCAGCGGTTACAAGCGAGCAATCTTGCGCCGCATCTGCGAAACTGCTGAGGACGTCTTCCCAGCCGCAGCAACCATGATCACCTCTAATCAATGCATCGGAGGTAGGTACGGGTACGGAAGACAGGTTCGGGAAGGCAAGGGGGAAGAAAAGGTAAGGTGAGGGTACTTCATGGACAGAAGCATTAGGCGGGGAGATTGGGCTCTGCCCAGAGGAGGAGGGGGAAGGCTGACGAGGAATGTGCGGGTAGGGTTCCGGGTTCGGTGAGGAAAAGCGGACTGAGGCATCAGCGCGGAGGTCTCGGCCTGTGAGGGGAAGGGAAGGGAGGTAGTGGAGTTTTGGCGAAGAGTAAGAAGCGAAGTAAGGCGCAGGGAGAAACCCGAGCTTGACCGACAGCTTGAGCAAGGGTGATTGACGAGGAAAGCGAACCACCTCCGCGAGCGCCAAGCGTAAAGCCAAATAGACCACCGATGTGATCATGGTGTCGGATGTGCAAGTCTGAGCAGAGGAAAGGGAGGTCGAGGAGATGGCATGGTAGTGTCACATGCGAGACCAACGCACACGGCGGGCACGCAGTATGGCTCCCATTTCCGGACCGAGCGTTTCCCCTCAATGTGAAACAGTCACATCATTTCTACACAAAAACCCCCGCCTCCATATCACCTCCTCTAGCCCATGAGACCGAGTCGAACAAGAAGAGTGGAGGGAAGGACCGCAGGGCGTGGTGGACAGGTTGAGAAGGGTAGATAGACGATCGAGAGAAGTCGCCTTTCCGATGGAAAACCTCTGAGTATGTTGTAAGTGTGTGTTTTTAGGGTATACGAAAGAGAAAAGGCCGAAATGAGAAGAGAGATGGTGAAGGTGAGAGGAGAAGACGCAGGCTCACGGGTTTCGCGAACGGCGCCTCCGCTCTCGGCTCCCGGTTTGCTCGTCCAGAATAGCCCTTCATCTTTCACATCCATCTAGGCGTTGCGATGCGGCACACGATCGGGTCAACGACACATCACTATATCAAGATCCTCCTGTACTTTTTCCCCTTTCCCGTCGCTACGCCCTGTCACTTACAATCCCTCGCCTCGCAGGACTCCGCTCTCCCCGCACCCCGCCCCGCCCGACGAGCTTGCGCTCCGGCACATGCTCACCCGCACGCTCGACGAGATGCACGGCCTCGCGGGGGGAGCGATCTACCTCGATATCCTTGCGCTCCTCCCCGCCGATTCGTCGTCGTCCAAGAATGATAACGCGCGGGAAGCCGTTTTGAGGGTCGGGGCGGAGTGCGTTTCTCGCTTCTTGGGACGGCGGGGAACGGGGCTGATGTGTCGGCGGTGGGACAAAGACACGCGCAGATACTTCTGAGCGCGCTGGCTGGCGCTACGCCCTGCTCTATGAGTTTTGGGGACCAGAGCTACGCTGTTCGAACGCTTGGGAGCGCGGGCGTGCTGGCGGCGCTGGGGAGCGATGGTCGGGCGTGGGCGGCTGAGGAGGAGTAGGGGTACAGGCATGGGTCGGTAACTTATAGCTGGTGAGTGTTGTCCTGCTGGAGTGCTCCTCGTTTGGCTGACGGCTCAGTCGTTCAGTATTGGATAACCGGACGGTGCACCACCCTCGTCTCTTCGCGCGAAGACGAGCAACGACCGTTCGCTCTTGCTGCCGTGCTGGCGTCGGGTCCGCTCTGGACGGCTCGGCGGGTATTCGTCGGACGAGGGGCTCGAGGGAGGAGGATGGATTAGCTGAGGGTGGACTACGAAAGCCTCCGGCAGGGGCGTCTGGCATCGTGGGCATACTCTTCCTCGCCCCGCTGCTGCACTTACTCGAACGAGACCACCATTACCTGTCGCCGCTGCCTGTGTTGTGGCACTGTCGTATCCACTCAACTGACCGTCTCATACACTTTCACTGTGGACCGATCGATTGCGTCCCGGCGTACGCCTGGCCGCCTCGCCGTCTCCAGCTCGCACTGACCGTTCCACCCATTGATCGATCTTATCGCCTACCCTCAGGCTTCGCCATTCCCATTCGACTCTTCCATAACAACCTCGACGCGACACAGACAGTTAAAACGTCTCATCCCGCAATGAATCCGCAACACCATGAATCCTCACGCCCACCCCGTCGCATCCAGCGCACCTACCCCACGACAACAGCCCCTCCTTCTTCTCCCCTCCCTCCCCCCTCCTCGGCCCGAAACCCCCCTCCACCAACGCACTCATCAAGTCC
>JTLS01000584.1:0-16423 GCA_000826855.1 Basidioascus undulatus
GGGGGGGGGGGGCATCCGTCAGGGCATGGTCGAGAATCGATAGGAGGCGCAAAAGATCTTACCTGGAGGCAGAGCTCGTTCACCTGGGCATGGATGGCGTCCAGGTGCTGGCCATTGAAGAAGCCGTCTAGCGGATTGGAAGAGCAGACTACGTCAGATTCACCGCTGTGGGAAGGGCCTTGGGAAAGGAACGCACATTGCAAGTGGATGCCCGCGCTCTCCTCGATCTGCCAGAGGCCGTAGAGCCTGCAGCAGAGCTCGAGCACATCGCGGACCGGGCCCTTCTCGCTCTCCAGAGCGTTACGGAATGTGCGGTAGATGTAACTGCACGAAACAGCAGGCGTCAGTCCAACAACTTCAAAGATGTTAGACATGATGGAATGTTCCTTACCCAGTCGTGTGCGTCTTGGCAGCAACGAAGCGCGACTGCGAGCAGAGCTCAAACGCCTCCTCCTTGCCCTTCCCGGACTTGAGGTGCGCCTGGAAGTCCTTCGCCGCCTTCTCGACCGTGTTGGCCGCGACGCACGCCCACGCGTCGTCGATGACCGCGAGGTTGCGGACGCTCTCGACCGAGGACGGAGCCTTCGCAGTGAGGATACCCTTCCGCGCGAGGTACGCGACGCCGTCGGCGAGATGCTTGCCCTTGACAGCGTCTGAATGCGGTAGGGGGCAAGTGTCAGACAGCGCTGACGTTTTGTGCCTAGCGGAAAGGGGAGCTTACCGAAGTAACGAGCAATCAGAGCACGTCCGCTTTGCAAGGAAAGGATCCTGCGAATGAAGACAGAGTCAGCATCATGCGGTGCGTCAGATCAGGTAGGAAGGCAAACGCACGTGTTGTCGCCCTCCCAAGTGCAGTGCACAGCGTGGTCGGCGAGCATGCTCGGGAAGCCCGAGTACGAGCTAAAGCCGTGACCGCCGAGCGTCTGGCGAGCTTTCTCGATCGTGTCGAGGGTGGCCCAGGTCGAGAACGCTTTAAGACCGGCGGACGTCGCGTGCGTCTCCTTGAGCTTCTCGAGCACGGCGGGCAGCTCGCTGTCGCCCGGCTGGAGCGTCTCGAGCGACTCGCTCAGGCTCTCGTACATCGACGACATCGTCTTGGCCGTGAACGAGAGCGCGACGGCTTGGGAGAGGAGGGGCATGAGGCGGCGCTGGTGGATGGGGTCTATGCGGGGTTGTGATCAGCTGAAATTCGCATGCCAACTGGAGATAGACAAGTGGAGACGCACAGTCGAGCAGCTGAGTCTCGAGCGGGTTATCGCCCGTCTTAAACTGGCGGCGGATAACGCCGTAGCGCACAGCGATCGTGAGCGCCTTCTGCGCCGTCGCGGCGGAGTCGGCGACCATGGCCGTACGGCCTGAGAGGAGCGCGCCGTAGGCGAGCTGGGCAAGCGGCGGCTCGAAGACCTTGCCCTCGCGGGTGACTTGGCAATGCTTCATGAGGAGGTGCGCGCGCGGGACGCGGACGTGAGTGAACTGCAGTGAACAGGAAGGCTGTCAGTACCGAACATGCGATGCGGAGTTAGAGGGCTTTTCGTGCCTGGATGTAGCCGTTGTCAATGCCATCGCGACCCATCTTCTTGCCGAGGTCGCCAATGTTGATGCCAGGCATCAACTCGAAAGTCCTGCAGAACAGCCGTCAGCCCTCAGGCAAAGAGCCTTTAGGGGTACGAAGCTATATGCACTTCGTGTCTCGCAGCTGCACGACGATGATCTTGACGCCGTAGCACTTGCCCTTGACGATCATCTGCGCGAACACAGCACAGTGCGTCGCGGTCTGCGCAGCGCCGCCAATCCACCACTGCGAGCCCAAGCAGTTCAGCGAAACCGACAGATCCAGATTTCGCCCAAAGAATCCCTCACCTTGGTAGCGCCGAGCGAAGGGGTGTGCACCACGAATTCGTCCGTGTCCTCGTCGAAGGTCATGGTGGTCTCGAGCCCGGCGACGTTGCTGCCGTGCTTGAGCTCAGCTGCACAGGGGGTTGAGTGTTCAGTTTACAGCGCAGGTTTGTATAGCGTGTCGGAATTGCGCA
Source organism: Basidioascus undulatus (assembly GCA_000826855.1). NCBI lineage: Eukaryota > Fungi > Basidiomycota > Geminibasidiomycetes > Geminibasidiales > Geminibasidiaceae > Basidioascus > Basidioascus undulatus. The sequence continues at coordinate 2,031 of JTLS01000584.1, forward strand.
CTCATGCCGAAGCATCCGATGACGCCGTTCAGGCCCAGCACGCCCTTGTCCATCCAGTACTGGAACTGGTTGGGCGTCGCCGCTGACCGGAGCGCGCCAAGGAAGAGGCCGTCTGCGAGTTGGAAAGCCGGATGTCAGCGAGAATGCACCTTTCTAATATGGGCAGATTCGGTTTACAGTGTACACCAAAGCGCGTCCAGAAGGCAGGGTCAGCGGTGCCACTGGAACGAAGGATTCAGCATCCCACGCAACATGAGAGAACAGAGACAACCTACATGAGCTGCATGCGGAGAGTAAAGGTGGCGAGCGACTCGGAGGTCACGTAGTGTACGAGGTTGTGCTGTAGAGTTTCTCTTCAGTCGCAGTTTCGTCCTCAGTACGTGGCGGCTAGGCCAACTCACGAACTTCTCCATACTGTGGACGACCTCGTTAGCACAATGAACCCTACCAGCCCAAGAGTACAAGTGCACTACTCACGTCCGTTCCCGAATCTGGTCCTTCGTCAAGTCATGGATGTCTTCGAGCCGGAAGGCAGGGTCGCGGCTGATCTCCTCCTGTTCGCGCGGCGCCGCTTCAGCAGCGTGTCCGGCGTCTCGACACAGACAAAGAAGATAGACGAACCATGAATTTCTCCTTCAGCTTCAGAGCATGCTCCGAGCCGTGCAGCGAGACGGAAAGCTGCGCGTCCAGCACCTCCAGCATCCTTCCCTACGTTCCCACAACAAATGATCGTGAACGCACCTCGCGGACATTGAAAGGAGGGTTTAAGCGCTCCTGTAATCTCTCAAGCATCAGCCTCATGTGTGGCCCACGTGGGAAATTGAGAGCCTCTCGACCGACCTTGGCGAGCGTCTCCATCGGAGAAGGTGCTTGGGCAGGAGCCATTATTGGGGATCTAGCGCGATTACCGGTTCAAGCGAGTGGCGGAGTGATGGTCGATTTCGATGCTGGAAAGAGGGGAGATGATGGCTGTTGAGGTGGAAGAAGGGCAAGGGCTGTGAAGGCAAAAGGCTGTGATGCGTCCGAAGGGGAGCCGGTTGATCGTGGCCGTTGGGCAGCATGAACGCATCCCATGTGAATGTCGACGCCCGGAAGCCGGCCCCACTTCGCCGAGCGTTTCAAGGGCATGTTTTTGGATGAACTATGTTTTCAGGTTTCGGCTGCGTTTCGCGAACTCCGGGTTTCGCTGTGGGTATCGCGGTGACTTGCACGTTTCGCCACCAGATCCAAACAGATCGCTTCATTCTTTGGTGCTGGGACCATTCCCATGTGTTTGCCACAGACCATATTCTTGATGAGAGCACCCAGGTACCCTGCAGCCTGCGTGTCACGATCTTCGCTGCCGCGTCTTCTTGTTCCTGCTCATCGTGCCTGGCAACTCAAGCGTTGGGTGCCACACTAATAGTGATAAGCATAGCTTTTATATCAATCTTGTTGATATTCCATGGAGAGATGCTGCAGAGCCAAGATAAGCGTTGTTGTCGCAAGTTGACGGAGGTTGAAGACGCCGCGTGGACCGCACGGCCTCTGTTTGGCGCTCACGTCGATCGAGTCACCCTGCTCACCGCCTTTCTCCCGACTCTTCACACTCCCACTTCGGACACAAACGCTCACAACCACTGCGTCTGAGCGTTCCCAAATACCCAGAAGTGAGTATTATTCATCAGTTGCTATTATATTCTGGATGCGCGGTAGACTGCATCCGAAGACGGTGGAGCTCGAGGCGGAGCTCGTGAGAGCCAGCCGAGATGACTGCTCGCTCGACCTTTATGCGCTCTCGACTGCCTCCGGCAACGCTACCAGCCGAGCTATATTCCTAGTAAAGCAATACTGATGTTCTCCAAACTCGAGCAGTGCCGCCCAAAGTCGACGAGTCGTTGGTCGCGCTCTTCTCTTCCCTCGGCCTCACCTCCGCAAAGTCCGCCGAGCTCGCCCGGTCGCCCAAGCAGGCTGCTGCGCTCAAGGACCTGATCACGGCGCAGGGCCTCGAGGGCGCGAAGCTCGACGAGCGCACGGCGAACCTCCTCGCTGCAGCGGCGGTGGACAAGGCTTGGCCGGCTCTGGGGGTGGATGAGAAGGCATACCTGGTCGGAAGGGTCAAGGAGGGGGACTTGAAGGAGGGCGCTCAGGTCGCTGGTGAGTCTCTGGATAGGGATGCTCTAGGAACGGGGAAGATAGGTTACTGAACCTGTGCCGCAGCTGGAATCAAGTACCTCGCGACTCATCCCGCTCCCGTGGACAAGGGCGAGTTCGACCACGAGACTGGCGTCGGTGCGTCCTGCAATGGCTCCTCTTGCCTTGGTCTCGCTTCCTCTAACAGCGCAGTTCAGGCATCGTCGTCCCCATCACCCTTATTGTCTCCCACATCGAATCTTCCCTGCCCCCGACCCTTTCCTCCCTCCCGAACCCCTGGTCCGGCGCCGGCCCGCTGCTCAAGACGCTGAAGGACATCCCCGAGCTGCGGTGGGCGAACCCTGCGGACGTCAAGAACGAAGTCGAGCGGATCTTTGGCGAGCGCTTCGGCTCTCGGGAAGAATGCCTGAAGCGGGCGAAGGAGGCTGCGAAGAGTGCGCCGAAGGTGCGCCTCTCCTCGCAGTTGAGCGGGTCGCTTTGCGGGGTTCTGGGCTGACGGAAGTGGCCGCTGGACAGGAGCCGAAGAAGACGGTGGCTGTGAAGGAGGACAAGAAGCCGGCGGTCGTGGAGGCGCCCGCGGAGAACATGTTCGAGGTGGGCTTCTTGGGCCAGCTGCACAAGCCGGGCGGCAACCCGCAGATCAAGCTCGAGCTCCGCGACGCCCACCTCAAGGCGACGGGCGGGAAGGTCATCACGCGGTTCCCTCCTGAGCCCAGTGCGCCTTCCGTGTATCACCCAACAGCGCAGCGACTGACTCAAGTTTGTTCTCTACAGACGGCTTCTTGCGTTCGTCTCTGCCACCACTGAGCTGTCGCGAACCGATACTGAGCTACTTTCTCTTTGTAGATATCGGCCACTCGAAAGCCATCGCAGTCAACTTCGGCTACGCCGCTCACCACAACGGTCACACCTACCTGCGCTACGACGACACGAACCCCGAGGCGGAGGAGCAGGTCTACTTCGAGTCGATCCTTGAGATGGTCCGCTGGCTCGGGTTCGAGCCGTGGAAGATCACCTACTCGAGCGACTACTTCCGGAAGCTCTATGAGCTCGCCGTCGAGCTCATCAAGCGCGGAAAGGCATACGTCGACCACTCTACCGGTAAGTCGTACCGTCCCCCTTCTCGCGCGTTGGTCGCGTACTGAACTTTGTCTGGGGTTTCAGCGGAGGAGATGAAGATCCAGCGTGGAGGCGAGGAGCGCGGCCCGCGGACGGCGTCGAGGTGGCGCGACCGGCCGGTCGAGGAGAGCCTTGCGCTGTTCGAGGACATGCGGGAGGGTAAGTTCCAGCCGGGCGAGGCGACGCTCCGTATGAAGCAGGACCTCGAGGACGGCAACCCGCAGATGTGGGACCTCGTCGCGTACCGCGTCCTGAACGCGCCTCATCACCGCACCGGCGCCGACTGGAAGATCTACCCGACGTACGACTTCACGCACTGCCTCGTCGATAGCTTCGAGAACATCTCGTGAGTCTTCCCGCTTCCTGTCCAGTCGCCGATGCTGCGGGTCGTGCTGAAAGCTTTTTCTACGCAGCCATTCGCTCTGCACGACCGAGTTCATCCTCTCTCGCGTTTCGTACGACTGGCTGTGCGACGCTCTCGAAGTCTACAAGCCCCGCCAGTCCGAGTACGGGCGCCTCAACCTCCAAGGCACGGTCATGTCGAAGCGCAAGATCCTCAAGCTCGTCAAGGAGGGCCACGTTCGCGGCTGGGACGACCCGCGGCTGTACACGCTAATCGCGCTCCGCCGGCGCGGCGTCCCGCCGAGCGCCATCCTCTCCTTCGTCAACGCCCTCGGCGTCTCCACCGCGCTCTCCAACATCCCCGTCGCCCGCTTCGAGCAGTCCGTGCGCGCCGACCTCGAGTCGAGCGTGCCCCGCCTCGCGTTCATCCTCCGCCCGCTCAAGCTCACGCTCGAGAACGTCGACGACGACTACTTCGTCGAGGTCGAGAAGCCGCTCCACCCCAAGGTCCCGTCCATGGGCACGGCGAAGGTCCCCTTCACCAAGACCGTCTACATCGACCGCTCCGACTTCCGCACCGAAGACTCGAAGGACTACTTCCGCCTCGCGCCGGGCAAGACCGTCGGCCTCCTCTCCGCGCCGTACCCGGTCACCTGCACGTCCTTCAAGACCGACCCCGCCACGGGCGAGGTGACCGAGCTCTTCGCGCGCCTCGAGATTCCGCCGACGCCCGAGACGCCGATCAAGAAGCCCAAGGCGTTCATCCAGTGGGTAGCGGAGCACAAGCCGTCCCGCAGCCCCGTCGTCGTCGACGAGACGCGCATCTTCCACCAGCTCTTCAAGTCCGACAACCCCGCCGCCGCAGACGACTTCATCGCGGACATCGACCCGAACTCGGAGGAGATCGTCCGCGGCGCGCTCGTCGAGGTCTCGTTCTGGGCGCTCGCGCGTAAGCTCCTGGACGCTGCGCGCGTCAACGCGCGCGAGCGCACGAAGAGCGCGATCGAGGGCGGCGTCGCGCTCGACGACGCGCCCGTGTCGGCGGAGGAGCGCCGCGCGCCCACGCCCAAGCTGACGGCCGAGCAGCTCGTCGGGCCCGAGTGCATCCGCTTCCAGGGCCTGCGCGTAGCGTACTTTGCCGTCGACAAGGACTCGCGCCTCGCGAGCACCGACGAGGGCGACGCGGGCGAGCCCGGCTGGAGGGAGGGCGACAGGCTCGTCCTCAACCGCATCGTGTCTCTCAAGGAGGACTCGGCCAAGAATGCTTGAAGCGCTGAGGTTGAATTTTGCTGGGTTGATGTGGCTTCCATGCATGTTCGGTACCTCTCCTCCGGTGAATCCTCCTGCTTCGAACTGTGCCTGCTTGCCCAACTGTACCTGCTTGCTTCTTTCGTTGCCTCGTTTGATGATCGCTATTCCCCCATTCCGCAATGGGTCCGGCTGCAGTGTGCATCTCAGGAGTCAACGCTGCCAAGCCAGGTACGCGATAACACCGGCGGACGGTGCGGAATCACCGAGCCGTGCCTGCCGGACTGCCGCATGCTGCCGCCCAGGCACAACTGAACGGTGCTCTCACGAAGAGTTGCAGCCTCAAAGTCACAAGTAGTGATAAGTCGCAAGTCGCCGCTCTGGGTCTGCAGAACCATACGCAATTTTTGCAGAGCTACGGCCCAGCGTCCTCCCCCCGGCGCCTACATTCAGTGATGCTCCTGATCAATCCTGTAACGTGCATTCCAGTGCACTGCCAGCAACCGCAAGCAACGCCGGATGAACTTCCGGGTCCAACGTTGAAGCCCCACGTGTGAAGCGGCGCACCTCCGCATCTGAACCGTTTCGCCGCCGTGCAGGGTGCCTTAGAGGTAAGTTAGCATTTGTGCCCACGTTACGCACGCGGGAGCACCCACTCTTCAATGAGCTTGCTCAGACTGCGGTAAGCCCCCGTCGGAGCAACGGGAAAAAGTTAACGGACTCGAGGCCAAAGCCAAGTTCTGGTGCAGAAGACCATGGTACCGCCCCTTCGATAATATGAATCCCATATGCGGATTATGTCCAGCGTCGCACCAAGAAGAAGACGAGCACGAGTAACGCAAATCAGGAGAGCGAAAGAGTCCTCAAAGAAGATACACAAGAACTTGAAGCACGCCACCGCCACCGCGTTTGCCAATGTGCGGCGCTTCAAACGATAATGGGCAAGTCGGCGTTGGCGGCCGCATCAACTTCCTTCACGATAAGAGCCATCACTGATTGTACCTCACAAAAACTGGGTGTCTGATAATAAAATCTTGCATGCGCATGCAGCACTTCCCCTGATCGTTGGATGTCTCATTGTTGTATGCATACAAATTGACCTATTTGCCGGAGGTCACGTTACCGTCGACACCACGCAGGGAGCTTTCGACGCTCACCCCCATAGATGCTTGTCTCGCGTGCCCGCCGAACGGCCGCTCAACTTTACTCCGCCCCCTCCCTTCTGCACCACGACATTTACAAACCCAGACCTTTCAGTCGCGCCAACACTCTGATTGACACACTCGTTTCATTCCTTCGTGCTCAGCACCGTCTCATTGCACGCGACCATCCGCCGCCTTGCTTTTAGGCTAGGCACCGACCGCCTCTTTCCTCACCGGCCACCCACTCTCGTTTCTTTCTACACCGACCCTCACAATCAGTTTACATACTTATCTGCTCCCTCCCTCCCACTTCTGCGTGTCCGTCTCGACTCTTCTTCTCATCTAGAGCGCCGACGCGACCGCCGCCTGCCGTATCACGAGGCTGCCGACAGCCATGTCAGCGCTGGAGCAGATTGATTGGCATGGTGAGTACATTCGCTTAGGTTGTGGCTGGTGGAGTGCCGTAGAGGATGTGAGGGCTTATTTTGGAACGCTGAATGTTTGGTGGCACATAGACGAAGCGGCGCTGGCGAGGTACTACCAAACACACCCCCTTCCGCAAAGGCTCAATGCGGGCATCATCGGTAAGGGCCTTTCTGAAGCAAGACAATTGGTGGGCGCGAACTGAATCTCCAACCTGAAAAAGTTGCCTCCTGCTGCGTGTCTGTTCTGGGATCATACTGTACTCTTCTGCTGCTGAGTCGACGTACAAGCAACAACGGTTGGAGGAACATGGGCTGGCTCGGAACGGCCGCTTTGACGATGAGCTCAGTTGCAATCTGGGGGATGCATTGTGAGTACTCAGAACCTCAATTTGAATTGCTGTTACGACGCTCACACCGGAAGCGGGCGGGCAGTCGGTGAGTCTTGGCACAAAACCTTTCGGTGCCGAGGCACTCACAGTTTGCGATTATCTGTACTCTCATCGCAGTCGGTATGAGATTTCCTTTGGCTTTTTGCTTCACATCCCCTGATGCATAATCTCATTCAGGATCCCGTGTTCGTCTGGCCGCCAGTCCGGAGGTGTCCTGGTACATTCGCTACAACCCGTATGTCGTTCGCTTGCGCTCTTGCATGCCTTACTGGATGGACGCTGATATTCGCTTCTACAGTGGGTTTACTGTCATGAGCCTTTTCGTGCCTATGGTGACTGTGGCTGTTGCCTTTGTATTCCTCGGATCCCAATCCCAATTCGTGATCTGGCGTGTCCTGGTGAGTTTCACCTCTTCGCAGCAGATTTCGAAGCTAATGTAATCTCACTTCTTCAGAGTGTGGGTATTGTCTGTGGTGGTGTTATCAGTCTGATGCACTTCAGGTTGGCTCTATAGTTGTATCCTGTTTCGTGCTTCATCACCGCTCACGGAGGTCTACAGTGCCTCGTTTTCCCTTCCCTCTTTCCGGGTTACGTACTCGACCATACACGTCGTATTTTCGATTGTCTTGGCTTGCACCGCCGCTGCAATCGCCATGACCGTCTTTTTCCGATTCCGCGCGCACTGGGTAAGTGGAACTGAAACGGGTCAAGCAAGGAATTGGTTGCTAACACACAGATTGAGAACAGGAGGAAAATTTCGTCAGCCGCTTGCTCTGCGCTGTGCTCCTAGCGGGCGCTGTTACGTCGGTTAGAACTTGACACCTTTTGCTCCCATGAGAATCGAACTGAACAATTCCTTCTGAAGATGCACTACCTCGCACAAGCTGGAACGTCATATTACGTGCGCGACGGAATCAGCAGCGGAATCGGGCTGGGCGACCAAGCTAGCAATCGCATTCTCATCGGTGCGTGGCCGCTTACTGTGCACCCCGAATTATGTACTGCAGCTGAAGTTTTGCATTTTTTTTCCAGCTATCGGCGTGATGTGCGGGGCTCTTTGTTTCCTGGCCCTTTCACTATCCGTCTACGACTCTGCCCGCACGCACGAGTCCCGCAAGAAAGCTCGGCAGGTGGTGCTGGCCAGCGCGTGCTTCGACAAGACTGGTGCTCTCCTGTGCGTTGATACATACCGATGCTGCCCAGGTATTCCTAATCGTACACCGAGAGTGCAGAGTCATGCAAGACGGCACGCTGCCGATGCAGACTATCGACGTCAGTCTCGAGGTTACCGAGATCCTCGACGAGCTTTCACCGAGAAAGGCAACCTTCCAATGGTACGTTCAAGCACGGGAACAGCCTCCTTTAGCTCCGCTTACTGAATGTATTATGTTGTTTCCAAGGATCCACGGCGTCTCCCGCGAGTGGGCTCTGGTCGGACCATTCCTCGACCGCATCTTGGTCGCGATGCGGAAGCGGCCGCAGCTCTCGGAGGGCGACAAGAAGGCATGTGCATCGCTTCGTAACAATAATGATTCTACGTAACATTCATGCTGACCCTCAAGTTGTGTAGACGTCTGCTCGGGCGGATCGTGCAGTCAGGCAGCAAGAACGGTCTATGCTCAAGATTCGCATTCTCGAGTCTGCCGTTCTCCTTGCCACCGAGCTCAACATCCCCCTTTCGCAACTCGGCGTCGTCTACAGTAGCCTCCTTACGACTGGTCAGCAGCCGACGCCGCTGCCGGCCAATGATCCGCCTGTCCGAGGCGACGAAGAGTCTTCAATGCGTCACATTCAGCTTGGTCCGCGTTCGGAAGGTATGGTTTGGAAACAAACAGCACTTTGGCCTATACTCATGAGACTTCTACCAGGTGTCATGATATTCGTCGTCTCGCAGTCGCAGGAGCTGCACTCCTCTACCATCGGGAAGCGGTCTAACCGAGGGTATCGCTTCTCCGAGCCCAAGGTCTTCGCAAACGTCTTTGCAGACCGGGTCGGAGTCTCTTCGATTGAGGTATTCATTTTTCGTTACTATCTTTAGTATCTCCTCTGACGCTTGTTCGGCTTCAAGATCCAACGACTTCTGGAGGGCATGTCCGTCTTCTCCCGACGCGGTAAGTCTTATGCTGTCCAGTTTGACAGCCTTCCGTCTGTTTCTTACCAGTCAGTGAAGGCATCCGTCCCGTCGTACAGCCGTCTGGGTGCTACGTCGGCCTGTTCGGCGTACGAGCCAGCGGCAGCCGCCACGGCGGGCTCGAGTGTCTGACCTACGCGTTCGCCAAGCACCAGGTCCGTTTTCCATTGCTCGAGCTGCCCGCAAAGTCTCACAAATTCATACAACATTACCAGATCCCCGCCTACCGCATACCGGAAACCGACCATTTCCCGCTGGAATATCGCGCGTGGATCGCCCGCATCGCCGGCGCCAGCATGCGCGATGTCATGGTCGAATGCGCGCGGCATTCTGGGCATGAAACCTCTGGTCCGGCGCAGAACTTTGCGGAGTTCCGGTCCTGCCTTCTCGTCGCGTTGGACGCGCTGGAGGCCTCCCTGCACAGCCGCTTCCCGCGGGTCTCCAATACCTCTCGGCTGTCGTGCGAGCTTCTCGAAATCCGTGGGTCGACCAACTGCTTGAATGAACTCCCTGTGACACTAATTCTCCTTATACAGCGAGCTCCCTCGACGGATCGACTGTGCCAGCCCACATGATCATCTTTTCCACCGTCCTGGATGAAGCGAACTCCGAGGCGGCGATGCCCGCAAATTCGTTTTCGACCTTGGTCTTTACGCCCTACGCCTCCTTCTCTACGGCACAAACTATGCTTATGGGTGGACGGGACAAGGTAATAAAAACGATGCTATCCTTCTGGCTCTACGCCAGCTGACTGAACAACACCTCAGGATGAATTCGTTCGGGCTGTGCATATGGAGCTCGAGAGGTGCGTTCCGCTCGTCCCACTGTGACTGACCCACTCTAGTTATTGACGCATTTGCGAGTAGCATTTATCCTCCCTCGTTATCGAAGGAATACGAGGCCGCGACGTCCCTCGATGAGAAGAACACGCTTACCAGCCTCATTACCCGACGATCGACGAAGAGCTCGCGGGGAAGTGTCGACAACCTCAGCCCCGAAATCCTTCTACAGTCGCTTCCTTGCGTTACCGAACAGGACTGGGTCCCTTCACGGTCGGGAAGCGCATCGGGCGCGACAGGACGATTCGGCGCGTCGGCGATGCTCCCTCCCTCATCGCTCGATCGGCCTCGGCCTTCCGCCTTCAACTGGACCGCAAGAGCTCTCGGCGAGATGGAGAAGGGCTCCGGCTTGTTACGTGTGGAGTATTGAGGGTCTTGTTGTTTCATAGTGCATATCGCTTCTACCGCGGGTCTTTTCCATGCCTACATCCGCGCTTGTGTGCCGTTTGCAACTCAGAACAGCGCGGCACCTTATGATGCACAGCAGAGGCCATACAGGTCACCATTCAAACACAACGCTGTAGAACGGTGACATTGGCTAGACGGCATCGCATTCAAGGTGTCAATCTCGACACAGCTAAGCAGACGATTTGCAGTCACGTCAAACCCAGTACTTTCATTCTGGAAGATCTGCATGCATCGTTTCAGCATTCCCGGACGATGGCTCTCACTTACAAGTCTTCACAATAACCATCGAGACATTCAACTTGGGCTAAAAGATTCGACGTAATGCTGTCCAACAAGAGCTCAAAAGATCTTCAGAACAGCCGCCGCCGTAATGCAAGCAAGTTTCATCACGCTCACCTTCCCAGCGAGAATACACGCTTCCCAGCCGGGGCATCCCGACGTCCTGGATCAGGGCAATTTATACTTCAGGGCATTTTCTGAGGATCTAGAGACGGGAGGCTCACCAACGACAACCATGTCGGCCTTGTTCGCGGCCACGGGTTGCCCTGGACAATGTGCGTGGTCTGTTTTATTTATGAGTCTTCCGCAGCGTGGAAAGAGGAACTCATTCTTCAGACTTACAACTTTGTAGACTTCGTTTCCCAGTCCAGCCGCCTTTCCATCGCAGCGAGCGTGTCCTGTCGGATCTTGCGGAGCAGTGTGAGACTATGCTCCGCCTCGTAACTGGCCAGATACGTGACCCACGACGAGCCGTCGAGGTAGACCGAGTTTGGAATTATCGTGGCCAGAACAACTCTAGAAAATACCCGTGAGCTGAGAAATTCTGAACGGCTTCAGGATATGCTGAACGTAGCTGGAAAGGCATGACATCGGGGATGTGTCAGAAAAATTGGAGCTTTTGGTATGCCCACAAGTAAACATACAATTCGAAAGCCCGCTGGGCATCACCCTGTACAAGACCACAACATCCGTCACGAGGAGGACAAACCGCTCGGGTGCGGGAGGCAACGCACCGACCTGTCGTACGCAATCATGACCACTCTTTCAGCCTGTTCGCAATCTGAATGTCCCAAATCCCCTTCAGATCCCGTGTTCTAGTCCCTTCTACTTTCTCAACTGCCATCCGAGTCGCGCAACAAACACGCCGAACACTCACCGGCTCGCCCGCGGTCGACTTTGCCGTGATCGTCGACGTGATGCCGTGGCGGTCAGTCTCAGTGGTGGGCATATTCTGTTAAGGTATTGGGTTATGAAAGGGTTGCGTCTTTTATATGCGCAGGGCCTTGCGATGTGCGCAAGCAGGCAGGGCGGAAGCTTTTTGCCTGGATCGACCATCGTCTCCACCCTCCCGACCCCTTCCCCCAACGAGACCCGCTTTATTTCTTAGATAGCTTGGCAAGAACTCAAAATGCCCACGGAAATGCATGTAGATCGTCGGGCCATGAGCAGCTCTGCAATGATAGGCACCTAGCTTGTCAGTCAGCGAGCGACTCAGCATCGATCGGCATGTGCAGTGCAACGAGAAACAGGATGCAACAATTCTTGAATAGCTCAAGGTAAATATTTACATATTGAATATCAGATTAGAAAATCATAAGAATGTTCCAGAAGAAGTGCACTGCTAATTGTAGTCGGTTGCCGACTGGACTTCGGCAAGCAACGACGTTCTTTCTCCTTCTTCACCATCGACTCTGGGCTAGCTATCAGCGTCGGTTCCTGCTTACGCGTTCGCGACTCACGAGATTGTTCATGAATCTGCATCAGAGCCATCCCGATGCTTTTCCAAGAGCCATGCAAGCACGAACTTGAGCCAGTTTCCGCTCGTCACAAACGCAAGGCCAGCTCGTCACAAACGCAAGTTCGGCCGAGCAAACACACGACGAGTCACTGCTCTCACGGGGTATCATCACGACACGTAGAGTGCGAAACGAATGACAAGCCACATCACTACACATCCGGTGCGGTCCAGCCGCACCACCCTCCCATCAACCCCCGCGTAAAGGTCCTCGATCCGAATCCGATCCGCTTCGCTTCGACGCGCTCTTGCTCGTACGTCTCCGACGGGTCTGTTCACAGCCTTGCTTTCGGGAGGTCGTCAAACACGAGGCGGCCTTCACGGAGCGGTGCGAGTGAGGGGTGAGGGGCAAGACAGCGATCAGCGACAGGCTCTTGAGGGACGAGATGGGGAGTGCGGTGTGGGTGCGGGTGCGAGTGCTTATGGCAGGCGATTCGAGGAGTGGTGCGAGGTGCGTGGAAAGCATGCAATGGGGTGGGTGAAGTAGAAGAATGTTCAGGGCATATAAAAAGACAGGGGAGAATGAAAAGTAACACAAGATGAGAACAAGAAGGAGAACAGGAAGAAAAATGCCAGCCAGAAGCGCCCCTACACCTCGTCATGTCTCATCGTCGTCTTCGTATCGCACAACCCATAGCCCGACCTCCCGGACAGCTCATCTACATCTTCGACGCACTCAGATCCGTAACGGGCCAAGACTGGCGGGCGAGGCAGCGCAAGTCAGCGGAGGGTGGTCGGAGGCGGGCATGGAGGCGGGGTGAAAGGAAGATGGGATGGAGAGTGGAGGAGGAGGAGGAAGACAGAGCCGAGGTGAGGGGTGGAGGGGTCACGCACGTAGTTGCTCGGCGTGCGCTTGAAGTCGTAGCGCTGGATAAAGTCCTCGAGCTCCTTCGGACCCCGCGAACCGTACGGGTATGGCTTGGGCTGGGGCCTCTCGCCTGTGGGTTGGGCGGGGTCAGCCATGAAGACGGAGGGGGGAACGAGTGTGGAGGGAGATGGAAGCGCACCGTCCTTGCCGTCGGTCCAGTGCAGAATGGGGGTGAAGATCTAGCAGAGGCGAGGGGCACAGTGAGCATGCTGACGTATCGAAAGCGAAGGGGGGAACGCGGAGAGGGCAAGGAAGAGAACGGAAGACGGTACCTTCCACGCGATGTCGAGCTCGTCGTCGCGGACGAAGTTGCTGTGGTCGCCGTTGAGGGCGTCGAGGAGCAAGCTTTCGTACGCCTCGGGGATCTTGGACTCGGCGAAGCGCTTCTTGTACGTGAGGTCGAGCTCGGTCGGGATCGCGCGCGTCTGCAGCCCGGGCGTCTTGGTGTTCGTCTTGAGGTAGATGGCCTCGGACGGCTGGATGCGGATGACGAGCTCGTTGCGCGCGATGTCGTGGAAGATGCCCGACGTCACGTCCTTGTACTGGATCCGGATTTCGACCTTGCCCTCGTTAAGCGCTGGGGGCATCGAGCATATATGTCAGCAAGTGCATTTTCGAATTTGGTGGGCAGGGAGAGAGGACGAGGGAAAGACGGACCCTTGCCGGCCTTGAGGACGAAGGGTACGCCCTCCCAGCGCGGGTTCTTGATCTCGAGCTTGACGGCGGCGAAGGTCGGACAGCGCGAGTCCTTGGGGACCGAGTCGTCGTCGAGGTAGCCCGGCTTGTCGCCGTTCGCGACGTACTGCCCGAGCAGCGTGTCCTCCTTCTTGATCGGCTCGATGCAGCGGAGGACCTTGACCTGGAGGGGCGGTGGGGCGGGAGTGAGTACGAGGGTCGGCTACAGAAAGATGATGAAGAGCGGAGAGGGGTAGAGGGAAGAGAGGGAAGAGAGGAGGGAAGGGAGAGAGGAGAGGGGCAGTCAAAGAAGAGGAGACGAACCTTCTCGTCGCGGATGTCCTCAGCGGAGAAGGAGACGGGTCGCTCCATGGCGAGGATGGAGAGGACCTGGAGGAGGTCTGTAGGCGGCAAAGGCATCTTAGTCAGCTTGCAGGGACAAACCAAGCAAGTGAATGAGAGGAGTGGATGGGAGAACTCCGCGCACGGTTCTGCAGAATGTCGCGAATGATTCCAAACTCGTCAAAGTACCCGCCACGACCCTCGGTCCCGAATGGCTCCTTGAACGTGATCTGGACGTTGGAGATGGAGTTCTTGTCGAAGCCGCCGTCGAAGAAGACGTTGGCGAAGCGGAGGACAAGGAGGTTCTTGACCATCTCCTTGCCGAGGTAGTGGTCGATCCGGAACGTCTCGTCCTCGGCCCACTCGGCCTTGAGCGCGCCCATCAGCTCCCGGGAGGACTCGAGGTCCTTCCCGAACGGCTTCTCGATGATGATCCGGTTCACGCCGGACTCGGAGTACGCGTTCTTGCGAAGGCCGGCCGCGACGGGGATGAAGACGGAGGGGGGGAGGGCCATCTGCGCGGGGCAGGAAGGAAGG
>JTLS01000585.1:0-16419 GCA_000826855.1 Basidioascus undulatus
TGGCCCCTTTCCGCCCCCCCCTCCCCCCCCCCCTTACAGTCAGGTAGACCTATGGCGAAGTTGTACCGGTACTAAGTTCGCTAAATGCGCCCGCCTGCAGCACTGCCACCTACTCGGACTTGATCGACTCAAGGCAGAAAGCATGCAACCCGCAGCCGTCGGTATAATCAACCGTGAAGTAGGTAATCTCATGAACGAGTTCCTGGACGTTCAACTGAAGTCTCTGGCAGGTGGGGCGCAGAATCGTCTGGGAGGTTGTGACGATGGATATTCTGCTCGGTGGGTTCGAAGTGGCCACGCACGGGCCGTTTGACTGGTCCTCACTCATACCGGTCCTCGTTCTGACCGTCATGGAAAATCAGCTCCCATGCATGGGCACTTCTACTTGCTCAACGCGCGGCACCTGGTCGCGGCTTTCCCCGCACGCGTCAACGACGCGGATCTCGTCGAAGGTCAGAGCATCGAGGAAAGGAGCCGGGACGAGCCTTCGGTGAGAGATTTCTACTTTGTAAAAAAAAAAAATCGTAACCACGTAACCTGACCTTGCCGTGATGGAACAGGACATGAGCCTGAGCCGGTATGAACTTGTGAGCTGCGTAGCGACTGGGCTCCTCCGCTGACGCTGCTATTTAGCTTGAAATACACTCTGATCGAAACCTTGCGACGCTATGTGGATTCGGTCCCGCCGGGTGAGGCGCCGACGCACGAGCAGGTGCATCGCACCGTTTCTGAGCTCCGCGAACTGCTGCGCTCTGCACCGGCTTTCATGACGGACATACAGGCTGCCCAGGCTGCTGGCGATAAGCGATGGCTTGTGAGTACACCTCTTAACTCGAGAGCTCGCGAGACGTCTGGTTGACCGATAAATGCAGGCGGGCTCGGTGATGTGGAAGATTGGCTTGCATGCTCATGTATGGCATCGCACGGACGCAGGCCGAATCTTTGCTGACAATTCTCTCCTTGTAGATTCTAAAAATCAGCCGAACTGTTCGTTTTAGTATATCTCAGGGCGTTGCGATGAAGAGTTGCTGACTCTAACAGCAATAGTACCTCCTGCACGGCTACGAGAACGACGTCTTCGCGGAGACGACCAACATATGCGTTAATGCCGCATGCATCATGCTCAACACGCTCGAGACGTACGCAGCTTTCGTATTTCCCGGCATGTTCTGGTGAGCACCGCGAGTAACCGACGTAGCTTTCAAAACACTGCTCATGCGTTCAAGTCAGAGGGGTATCAACGTCCTGTTGTATTCGGCAGCGGTGAATCCATACCCTTTTGCTTGCAGCTCTTGCGCAGTGGAACATGTACTCAATTCAAAGTTTCAGACCGTCCTCTGCATTGATCTGCTTCACGGCCAATCATCTCCCGCTGACGCTCAGGCCAAACGCGCGGCCGTCGAATTTGCTATCTCCATTCTCGGGTAAGTATGCTCAGCTTCCATGTTATTTTCACCTCACTGAAACGTTCTGTAGTACGAGGGACACCTGGCACGACTTCCCTCCCCGGGCCATCGCAATCCTTCACTTGCTACTAGCGGAGATTGACCAGCGCCTGGATCTCTCCACCGGTCTCCTTCGATATGGGCAACCCTACTCGGACCTCGCTGGACGCGCTTCGGACTCCGCATCGGCAGTCCCAGCGGAGTGGGACTACACGGTCGGCGTTGTGCGGCGTCTAGCGCATGCGGCAAGTCGGCGCAGCCGGCATGTCCAGGTGGACGCCCTGCCTACGATGATGACGTCTAACGCACTTCCCGCCTTTGCTGCACCTGCACACTCGAACACAACCACAGAGTCGCCGGTCGACTTGGCCTGGTTGTTTTCGCTCGACGTCGAGGGCCTGCCGAGCGAGGAGGCAATTCTTGCGGCGCTGGGTGCGAGCGGAATGTCGAGCTTGGCTACTTTGGGTTGAATCTCATGAGTGCATAGCGACGCGGAAAACCTCTATGTACGATTTTAACAGTGTGACAAAAGTCCAGGTCGCTTTCAAGTCAGACAACCGCAGCCGTGAACTTGCAAGAACACCATGAATAGTAGCGAATGTTTAAAACCCATGGAATAGGCAACAATGACGCTCCTGAAGCATCAGGATGGGATGTGGGAAAATCCAATTTTGGTTAACACAGCAGCTTCTCCACTAAGAGTTCCAGTAGATATGCCGTACATGGACAAGTGTCAATGTAGAGCGCCCGTCTTTCGCGTTCTTCCTTTCAAGGAAAGACTAATTGCTGGAGTGACTACCAGGACTGCACGACAAAGCCCTTATGATCAATGGGAAAGGCCACGGTTCCAACCAGTGTCAAGTTAGATAGGTATGAATCGAAAGGCTTGAAGGGTTTCAGAGGCTGGAACGCTTTCACAATGCGTAGGTGCTGCACGGAAACTTGCAACTTCCGAAGAACGCTCCTGCAACCCATGAATAGAAGCTGCAGAGTCCGCCCTTAATGGAAAGGCCTCGACAGAGCGTTGTCGCTGCGCAGAGGCGAAAGGGGTGAGATGAAACGCACATTGCGCTTGCAGCCTGCGATGGCAAGGAGCCTGATCAGGACTCAAGGGAGGAGCATGACCAGGTCGAAAGGCCTCGCAAGTAATAGCACTAAATTAAGAATGAGCATCACTACTAAGGGAGAGGTTACTGATCGCAGACCTGTGCTCGAGGCTTTTCGTTCGTTGATACGAAAGGGACGACCTTCGCCGCCACTCTCCGCTGCATTGACCAGCACATCCATTTACCTACCTCGAGGACTTCGGATCTCCTCTACATCCAGCACCGCAAACACATCGTGAGAGCCCTCCTCGCCTACCGCCCGGGACGCATGGTGCTGACTTTTGGTTTTCACCACTTCCAGCTGTTGCGGCCGGCCCTCTTTCCTCGTTTTTTCGTTCATCTCCGGACTATAACAGTGAGTGAACTGAACCTCCCAATCAGCTAACTTCGGCCGGCCATCCCTCTCTTGTGTCCATTGACGTCGGACCTGAACCGCACCAGGTCCTCATCGCAATGCCCTCCTTCAAGACCCTCCTCACCACCGGGCTCCTCGTAGCCGCATTTGCCAGCCATGAATCCTCCCAAGCCCTGATTGCTACCTCCTCATCGCTCGCCGTTTCTGCTGTCCATGGAGACGTCACCCGTGCAGGGAGGTGCGACACGCAGGCCGCGCTCGCCAACCCGGCGGCGGCGGACGCCAGTTGAGCTTTCACGCTTTTCGCCAAGAATTTCAATGCGGGGAGGGACGGCTCGACGTGCGTTTCCGGGAACCTGCCCTTCACTGATTTCTTACCTCACTGACAAAAGGCCTGCTCTCGAAAGTGCCATACGGGCTGCCACCCTCGACGCGAAGGGGCGGGTCGGTCTTTCGCAGACGGGGCTGTCGAGGTCGTGAAGAACGGCGTCGCTGCTCCTAGGGCCAGGAGCCAGACAGATACCCGTCCGTACGTCCTTTCATTTTCCCCCTATTTTCTGGCTCCCAAAGCTCACGCACCCAACGCGGCTGCTGTCTGTCCACCAACACATTTCAGCTTCGGTTCCCGGCCGGAGCTTCGTGTGCCGGCGGGACTTGCTTCGTCGGGCTCGCGACTACAGGAGGATTCGGGTACGTTTTTATCTCATACTGGGCTCAATACTCTCCAGATACCAAAACTGAGCAGGGACTACTATTTTGACAGGAACTGCGTTGTCGTGCAACAAGGTCCGTTGCTGTTCCTCATACTCTCAGACCTCCCACTGAACCAGCCTCCCATTCGGTCCCCTCTCTCCTTAACAGCAGATGTTGGAGCTTCAGGCACCAGCCCAGGCTCAACCGATCAGACAGACGCGGGCGCCAGCACTGGCGCTTCTAACAGCTCTGCCAGGACTGGACTCGACGAAGGGTCGAGGGCAGGACGCGAGGAGCATCCGCCTATTTAAGAAGCGCATGGAGGGGCTGTACTGAGTGCAGGGAGTCTTCAGGGCCGTGTGGTTGATCGGAGGGATAGGCGCAGGACGTCGAAGTTCCCGAAGAGTCGGTCAGGGTTACGCAGTGGCGCTGGGCGCTCGTGTGTGATCGCTGTTTCCGGTTCCTCTGTTGTGGGACTGCACAAACATTCCTTCAGAAATGATTGACATGTTGAGAGATTGGTTCGTTCAACAAGGCCGAGTTCAGCAACGCCAGCAGAGGATCGTTGTCCGGCGGGTGCTGAATGTGAAAATCTCGTAGCACGTGCGGTCGCGCGGTCCAAGAGTCTGAATGTACGGCAAATTCAGTATGGCAAGAGCTGTAGGGTGTCTAGAAGATGCTTCGGCCTTTGAGTTCGCGTCGAGGGACCCTCGTACCGCACTGCAGCTGACACGCGTAGCGAACACCCACTGCGCTCGTCTTCGCCCCACTTTTGATGCTTAACTAAGGGAGAAAATATGCATGGAAGAAGGAGTTCATCATATAAGCATGTGAAGCTGGGAAGAGAGGACGCCACGATGATCTTCCCCATACCTGGAGACGTCCGAGCCTGCAGCGTGTTTCGGACAAGGTCACCGTGACGGCTACCGAATACTTTCACCTTCTAGTCAAGCGCCAATTAACAGTCCTTCTGTCTGACAATCCTTCCGGTGCCGTTGTTATACCCCTTAAAGCTCAAATGGGACCATCATTGCCCAACAGCCTGCGGTGAGAGAAGTTAGTCGTCTCACAGTTCCGGCTCCCACAACTGCGCTGCTGCATGGCCATGAGTTATGAAATGCTGAAATGCTGTTCCACATCCCAGAGGTACTCCTAGTCCTATAAGTCTATGACGGAGCGGACCAGCCTCCCAAGTGCCATACAGGCAGGGACGCCATTAGGTCCGGCATCTTGGCCACCGCGGGGAAAGACGTTGCACGGCCCGCCTTTGTCGTTCTGAGGAGTGTTGGAAACGGAGTGAACAGAACGTATCCGTGACGGCATGCCCAATTTTTCCAGAAGCATTGGCTCAGGAATACCCCTGCGGACTTCAGGCATCCCTTCCTTTGCGCGTTGTGCGTGCATCCGTCCAGCGGGTGAAGTTGTCAGTGTCCAACCTTCGCGGCCTGCCGCAGTGGCGATACTCAAGTCCATGCTTGCGTTCCCAACCCAGTTGTAGCTTTAAATCACGTCTTCCCTTTGACTCGTACCACCATCTCGTACTTCTTGTTTCCAGCTCGAAAACATCATCATGCAGGACCCGCTAATCCGCGAGGAGGTCAACGCGCTACTCCAGAAGCTGCGGTGAAACTCGTGCTTTTCGACTTGCTCTGCAGGCTTACTGAAATCGTGGGAATGGATAGGTGGACTGACGAAAAGGCAAGCTCTCTGACCTGGTCGAATAGTCGTAGCCCCCATAGACTGACCTCCGCTCGTCTGCTGACTTGGCAGCTGAACGACGCGTGGCTCGACGGGGGTCCAGGTCCGTAGTCGTTTCCTCGCTGCGAAGTGTCCAACCCCCCAATTAAATCACATGTGTTCATATAGAGGGCGTGCAGACCTGGCTGGCGGAATTGTGAGTTGCTCCACCACATGCTACCCAATCTTCTACCTCAACCACCTGACACAGCCACCTAAATGCAGTTCGGAGCTGGTGGACGAGACGATCGAGCACTATGACAACGTAATGCCCCTCCCTCCCTACCCTGGGCAAAATGGAATCCTGATGGGCGTCCTGCGAAGGGCAATCTGAGTGAGGAGGACGTGGAGCTCGCGTTTGGGGCGGCAATTGCATGTGTGGAACGTGAGTAACTGTCTGATGTTGGACGCTGTGGGTATCGTTGAGCTGACCGAGTCGGTGGGGACAATAGGGAATATCCTCGTCGACGACATCGCGGTCGAGGTGATGCGCCTGAAGGCGGGACTCCATGTAAGTGGCCACTCGAAGGACCTAGGACGGATGTTCGAGGCACAGGCTGATGCAGTGCCGTGAAGATCGTGGACGAGTAAGCCTCGGAAATGGGGGGGGGTTGCACCATAGCAGCACAACATGCCATGCAGTCTTGCTCGTATCCCACATGCATGGTTGTTACAAGGTTCGTTTCAATGTCACCCCGGTACTTTGCTCGTCACCTCCCTCTGTCCATCCACCTTTCGCTCCCCCCCCAGTGATATTTCTCACTCCGCCTTAAACGCCCTCCACACCTTAACCGCGTGGCTCGGAACAACGACGCCCTGGATGGCGCCCTGGTGCACGCCCGCGTCCGCGCCCCAGCTGCCGCCCCACGTGGTGTTGCGGTCCGACCGCTCCCAGAGGTCGTACAGCTGGTACGGGGCGTCGCGGATGGTGGAGTTCTGGAGCGCCGTATCGTCATCTTTGTGGAATGTGGGCTGGGAAGAAACGCGGGAGGGCACGCACGCTGTCCTTGAAAACGTCGGCGAAAGACACGTCGAGCGTCTGCTGCTCGGGCGAGGTGTTGAGGACGGCAATGACGGTGGACCTGCAACAAGCCTAAGAAGGACTGTGGTAGAGTGTGACTCTAGTAAATCCACCCACTGGTTTGCCAGGTTCCCCATCCACAGCTGGAGGTCGCCGTCGTCCTCCACGGGACGCTTCCAGAGGCGGACGGCGGGGCGGCCAAGCGGGTCCTGGTTGATGTTGAGGATGGCCTTGTTCGTGAGGATCTACATTGAAAGGGAAACCCGAAACAGTTAGACAACATCACCATGCTTCCAGGCGAAACTTTCCCTACCTCGATTGTCTCCTCAGTCTGCTTGGTCAGGTCATGGCCCATAATGAGCGGCGACTTGACCATCGACCACATCGTAAAGTCTTTGGAGGATGTTGGTCAGAAGCAGAAGCCACGTATTTCAAGACATAGCATGGGGATAAGACAGTGTAACGACGTACGCGCGATGTTCTCGTTGCGGGTGAGGTCGCCATTGCCCACCTCGAGCATGTCGAGGTCGTTCCAGCTGTCGTCGGGGTCAGACTACGGAAGCTACTGCATCTAAGTCATTCAAACTCACTGGCCAGGAGCAGCCTTCTGGCCAATCGGAGCAGCCTTGTTGAGGATGTTCGTCCTGGGGGAAGCACGTCAGTCCACAGCCACCGCTTTCGAGAGAAGAGCAGGCCAACGACTCACATGCTGCAGTGGTATCCCGGGAGCTTACAGTCGAGCCCTTCGATGCATGGGCAGCGGTCGTCATAGCCGGTAAACACCTGTTGAAGTAACCGTCAAAGATTAGCTAGCGTGCCTCTCATAGTTTCCAGGGCGAGACAGACGTCGATGATGTCCTGTTTGAGAAGTTTGTCAGAGGGGAGTGCTCGGAAATAAGCGGGACGAGAACATACACCGCTCATGCGCCAGCTGTTAGCGATCTCCGTAGCCTGCACAAGCGGGGAGCGTCGTCAGACGAGTTCGAAGAGTTGAAAGCGACTGCGTACCCAGTTCCACGGGCCATCCTCGCCCCAGTTGCACATGGAGTAGAGAATCGGACGACCCTGCGAAGCTT
Source organism: Basidioascus undulatus (assembly GCA_000826855.1). Taxonomy (NCBI): domain Eukaryota; kingdom Fungi; phylum Basidiomycota; class Geminibasidiomycetes; order Geminibasidiales; family Geminibasidiaceae; genus Basidioascus; species Basidioascus undulatus. The sequence goes on from JTLS01000585.1 coordinate 7,434, forward strand.
TGTTAAGCGTTGATGGACCAGCAGTAAAAGGGGACATCGCACAGTAGCGTTCAAGGCCTTGCTCATTTTCTCGTACCGGTCAAATGAGATCTTGGGCACGCCAGACCGGCCTTGGTTGTAGCCTGAGAACGATGCAAGGCAGTGAGGTTCAGGCCCTTTGTGAGTCATCTTTTCTCCGTGTACTTACAGTTATCGTATCTGATAAGAGGCCATGCTCAAGATCGTCAGTAACCGTGCCGTCAGCAATTCCGACAGTTGGGCACTTGAGATAGTCGACCTCCCACGCTGCGGACCTGTGTCAATCAAGTTCCGTGCCTGTCTGTAGGAAATGCTCACAAGCGTAGGTCTGCGCATCCACTTCCTCGTAGTCCAGCGAACCGAGGCGACGGCCGCAGGTGTACTGCCAGGCAAGTCAGCCCACGCGCTCAAGACGGCGGCGATGCAGAAAATTTGGGCGTACGACTCCGGCGTCGGAGTAGATGCCGATCTATGCAAAAAAAAACAGGTCAGTTTACAGTCGAACACAGAAACGAAGTACTAATACCTTCAAGCCCATAGCATGGATCTCGTCAGCCATCGCCTTCATGCCGCGGGGGAAGCGCTCGGCGTCTGCGTCGAGGCGACCAGTTTCTGGGTCGCGCTCGGCGGCTTGCCAGCCTGCGGTCGAAAGTCTGGGCACAGTGTCGGGGAATCCAAGGCCCACGGCTGGGCTTACAGTCGTCAATGACCACATCTGTTGATGGTCGTCAGTCCATGCCGAGGCTGGCTGCAGATTAGGCGACAAACCCACATTCGTACCCGTGCTCCTTCAGCCCACTGTCGACGATGGTCTTGGCTGCGCTCAAGATCAGTTCCTCGTCGACGTTGCAAGCCTACGATCAGTTTCCTGTTAGCTTGGACCTCAAGAAGAAGAATGTGGACTTCGACAGACAAAAGTGTTCCTGGATGGCAGCCAGTCAGCAAGCGTTCGTCACCAAGCAATACAAGCAGCAACTTACCAGGTGTTCTACATTAACCCAATGAAAACTTCGTCAGTTGTTGTTGTGATGTTGTTTTTTGTGATGGACGCACCCAGCCCATCTGAGGCGTCCGAGCCTGTTGTCCCATCCATCAGCTTCGACGCGCATGTGTCCACGTGTACGGTGGACTGACAAGGCCATTTTCAAGTGCTTTGGCGGAACCGGCAGCCAGCGCAAGGCCGAGAGCGGTTGAAAGTGTCAGCATGGTAAGCTTGAGGACGAGTGAAATGATGGAGGGTCTTCCACTGCCACCCTTCCCGCCTTTTAATGTATCTCGGATTGTCGCCCACCGGACTACAGAACTGTGCACGAGGTCGGCCTCGGCATTTTCGCGGTTTGATCACCGACCGATCGTTCGACCTCTCGCCGCACCGCGCACAAGCAATCACTCCCGCTGCCAGAGACGCAGCGGAGACTCTTTCCGATGGTTTTTATACGTATGTGGTTCCCCTGGAAGCTTGCTATGGTGGGTGGGGACCGCACCCTCGTGATCCCTTGGAGGAAATAGCCAAGCTTTAAAAACGGACTATGACTGCATCTCCCGTACGATCGAGGAAGCGGAGGTGGCCCGTTCGAGAAGGAGGCCCGAGGTTGCGCCGGTGTGGGCGGCGTGCGGGCCGGAGACACCGAGCTCGCGAAATGCAGGCCACACGTACTCGTGAAGGCGAAGGAAGCTGGCGATGGATGCGGCCCATGCTGCATGTGCAGGTGTTGCACTCGAAGACACCAAAAGTCCTCAGAAACATGCAGCCCATGAGGGATTTGCTTCACGGACCGCGCAAACAGACGACCAACAAGGGCAGTCTCAAGGGTAAATAATCGTGGTATCCTCCCAGGCTTCACGACTACGCGCGTATAACGAAGTGTACATGAACGCTCTTCCGGCAAATATAGTGTCCGTAGGGCAAGAGATAAAAGACGGAAAGCACATCACGACGGGCAGCCGCCCCGCTCAGACAAGCAGCGCAGCGCCGAGAGCAACAGCGGCCAGCCCGAGCCCGACCCGAGAGGCCGACGCGCCGTTGCCGTCCTTAGGGGTCTCCGAGGCAGCAGCGGCGCCAGCAGTACTGCAATTCGAGGTGGTGCTTAGCTCGCCGTATCAAGCGCAGACGAGAAGAATGGACGTACACGTCGGCAATGGTCGCGCTCACGCTCAGCGGGACGGCGCTCGCAGTCGGCACGGCAGCAGAGTCGATGATGCTAGTGCCCGCGAAGGGGGTGACGGCGGGCTTAGAGGGGGGCGAAGGGCCAGTGGGATAGGTCTTCTGGAAGGACGAGGTCTGGTTCGTCGGCGTCCAGTTGCCGTTCTCGTCAATGGACGCCGTCCCGTCAAGGGGGCTGACGATGTTGCCGCATGCCTGAGTGCGGAAGTATGTAAGAAGGTAAACTTCTGGAGAGTTGGAGGTGAAATCGTACAAGGCGGGACTTGTTCTCGCCGTGCAGAACGATGGAGCGGCCGAGGATGGAGAACGACTCCGGGTAGAAACGGATGACTGGATAGAGCGAATCGTTCGTGTTCAAAGGGAGTTGAGTGGAGCGGGATGAAATTAAAGATACTCACACTCATCCTCGAACTTCTGCTCGGGAATAGCACCGGACTCGGTGCCGTTGAGCGTGCCGTGCTTGCCAGAAAGCTGCTCGCCCATTGAGTGTCAGCCCGCGGTCGCTGCTCGTGTTTCACCAAGCGATAAAACTCAGTCGTACATCACCCTCCTCGCAGAAGGCGGGCATGTCCTGGAGTGTGCTCGTCAACACGCTGTCGCTTCGGGAAAGGGATCTGAAACGCACCTTGCTGCACTTGACAGAGTCGGTCACGCCCAAGGGGTCGAGGTGGCCCTTCGTAGCCGTGCAGTTGTTCCCCTCTAAGAAGGACAAGATTCTTGTAAGCGATACTCGAGGAAGAACGTGTCAGACCGTGCAGCAGGCACCGCAGGCAGCGTACCACCGACGGGGTTGGTGTGGATGTGGTACGAGTGAGAAAGGCTAGTGTTGGTGAGACCTGGAAGATGATGCATGATTTTCTTCAGAAACATCGATACCCACATGAAGTAAGCACAAAGACTCACCACCGAGGACCTCAATCGTGTACTCGGTCGCCGCCCCGACAGTCCCCCGGAAAGTCACGACGGCCTCAACATTGTTGGGACCGGTGAGGTGCGCCTGCGCGACCAGGTCCTGGCCCTCGAAAGTTGGGCTCGAGTCCTGCCGCGCGTGAATGGGCGGGTAGGAGAGCGCGGAAGCGGAGATCGCGAGGACGGCGAGGGGGCCGAGAGAGGCGAGCATGGTGGGTGTATATGTAGCGAGCGTCTGTGATATTACTGGATCAAGAACGAGCGACCGGTGAATCCCAATGGGGAATGCTAGCGAGGAGAGAGGGAGGAAAGAAGTTGAACAGATGGTGGAAAGAGAAAGAGGGGGTGAGCACGAGCCGCGAGAAACAGCAGTCGCTCAGGGCCTAAGCGCCTACACGAGCTTGAGCGCGGCACTTCCGCTTGGCTGCACCCCCGTGGCCGCGAACGCCTGACTACGCAATTTGGCGCTCAGACGGCTGGGCTTTTGGCCGGAACGCGTGGATCGGTTCGGAAAACCCCCTCGCACGGGCATATTTGGGCATATAGAGTCTCAACGCGTGGCTTCCCTCGCGAGTGCTGAGCGGATGTTGATGGCTGTCGACGCGGCTGAGAACGCGTTAACGCTTGAGGTGCACGACTTGTCAGTTTTGATAGTGAAACCCGGCACATTTTGACGCGAATTAAGACTCAAAAAATGCTGTTTGCGACTTCCATGCATGCATTGGAACGTCAAACCTACGGCGAGCTCCAGGGAACATCTCAACGAGCTGCGCGATGAAGGCAATGCCGGACTGCCCGCGACTCGCCCGCGACAAGTCACTGCGAAAGACTCAACAGTACTAGATAGAGGGGTAGAGAAAATAGATGGTGTCAAGTTTACCCTTAGAAATAATCTCACATGTATAACGAGCAGGGGCAAGAAAGAGATGCTCGTCGCCATTTCTGTTCGCAGGACCCATGAAAGACGCTGTCGCGCTTTATTGCCTAGACAAACAACCGCAGCGGCGGCTCCGCCTGGACTATACATTTCTAGGAAAGATTTTGATTGAGTGAGTTCAGGAATCCTTTGCGTCCAGTTCGCTAGCCAACATCGTTTCCGACGCTCAGATTCAACCAGCTTCACCGTTCACTGGAGCCCTGCTCGGTCGAATCCTACCTTCTCCAGACCCACGTCTCATCTTCACTGTGACCAATCAACCATCTATGCATAGCAAGTCTTCCCAGTGCCTTGCTCTGTCTAACGCGCTTTCGACAGCTCCTTCACAGCGTCGTGCGCCTCCATTCCCGCCTTCGCCCACCGCTCTGGAACGGCCGTGTCCTCCTTCGCCTGCTCCCTTCTCATAAAACACCTCGACAAGTGGTCGAGGTTCAAGAAGGGAAGAAGGAAGAAGTCGTTTGATTGCTGCAGGGCAATTTGACGTCATTTCAGCGTATTGATTGGGAGCAGCTCGTCGTCAACAACGCTCCAATCCTTGAGCTCAAGCTGAAGGCATGAGGTATGCCTGAAAAATATCAGGAAAATATAACTGTAATTAGTACGAGAGTTTTCGAACGTGCGAAGTCCATGCACGTCGTCCGGCAAGTACATGTGTGCCGAGTCGACCAGGCCCGGAAGTGGTTTGTTTGCAACCTCGTCTTGTCGGGTAGAACAAGAGAATCGGTAAATTTCCAAGGTTAAGCTGAGGCTGACTTTGCTAGATCTCTGCCCAATTGCGGGAGGATCTCCCCAGCGGCGTATGTTGAGCTTGTGCCCCAGGCAGTACTTCTTCTGGCGCAATGTCGTGCAGCCCATATTGCACAAGCCCCACACGAAGAAAGCTATGCATTTCTGATATGTCACTGAGAGGGTCGGTCGATCTTCCGTACATCCAAGTTACCATGCGCTCCCATACTCTTTCACGTCTGAACATCAACCCACACGTCCCTCTGCAGTGGCGGGGACTGCGGGTCCCGAGGCGCGGAGAAGTGGGTCTGCGGATCGTAAACAAACGCGTCAGCAATAGGTACACGGATCAACGTGAACCGAACTCAAACAGGAGGGGCAAGTGTAAACGGACCTCGAGGAACGGCTTGACGATCCCGCCCTTCTTCTGGTCGAAGCGCTTGTAGACCTCCTCGATGTCCTCGAACCTGGGGGGTGGGCAGATAAGGTATGGGTGTGATTATGGGAATGGTTAAACCATACCGGAAGCGGTGCGTGACGATGTCAAGCGGGTTGAAGCGACCCTGGCGGACGTGCTCCATGCATTCGGCTACGTACGCTTGCCCTGGGTTCTGGGAACAGCCTGCCATGGCAATCCACCGAAGTTAGAGCGCTATCCGCACACACTGGGTCCAGACACATACCGATGAGGCGGATTCTTTTCAATGCGTCGCGATCAGCGTTTTGAACTGGGCACATGAAAACCAAGCAGCATGCGTACCCTTTCTCCATGAAGGCGCCGACATTGAAGCCGTCCGCCTGTACAGCATGAGGTGTGAGCCGGATGTCCCTGCAAAAGCGACTTGGTGCCACGCACATAGCCGAGGTAGTCTGCAATGAGGCCGACATTGCCGAACCTGTGTGGACGATTCCATGTGAGTCACACCTCGCAACGGCGATGGGATGAGGGTCCCGTACTTCTTGGTGGAGACGATGCACTGCGAGCGTAGGACTTCAGCTAGAGCACATCCTCAAAGCCGTGTTCACCAAACAAGCGCACCTCGTTCATGATGTCCGACGTGTCCGTCTCTGCCCTTCCAGCAGTCAGCGGACTGCCCTGCCCACGCTGCTCGACACTCACGCAGTCCCATAGTCCTCTTGAGTTTCTGACTTGTGCTCTTCTCGTATCTGCTCCATCCCTCGCATCAGAAGCTCTCCTTCCCCGCCGACCCGCCAACAGACCGACCTGAAAGCAGCGGCGTCGATCGCCCTGTCCAAGCCCTTAGGCACGAGCTCGAGCACGCGCCGGGGCACGTTCTCGTACTCGTCAAAGTTGATCGTCTCTGCGCCGTACTTGTCGTGCGCGAGCTTGAGCCGCTCCGGCACGCGGTCGATCGCGATGATGCGTCCGACGCCGAAGAACTTGAGCCATTGACCTGAGTGGGGGAGTTGGTGACTGCGCTTTCGAGGGGAGAAGAGAAAGCGGTATACAGATGAGGAGGCCGATGGGCCCGAGTCCTGCGTGGTCCGGGTTCCGTCGATAAGAAAAGTTCGAAATACATGAGAAACGGAAATACACACCCCACACGCCAATGGTCTCGCCCGTCTGCACGCCGGTGTCGCGCACGGCGTGGTACCTTTCAGTGTGGGGTGTATGGTCAATGCCTGCACAGACTCAACAAACCACAAGCATTAAAACGTACGAAGTGACGACGATATCCGAGAGGTACAGCGCCTTCTCATTCGAGACGTCGTCCGGGATGTGCGTCGCATTGGTGTCCCCGAAGGGCACGCTGTCACAGCCAGCGGCAAGTCATCAGTCGTCCAAGACCAGATTCTCGTCAAGCAAATAAATGCAATGCAGCCCTACCGGACCAATTCAGCTTGGCAACCCTGCAAACAAACTCAATACACACACAGCCATCTCCGACGAGGGGAAATCACGTACAGGGTACCCGCCCTACACCACAGCGCTCAGTCACAGCGCTCAGTCAGTGCCTGTTTTTCTCATCCTAAGGTCGACCTGCACCGAATGATTAAACCTCACCGTGATGTGCCCATACCCAAAAATGCCCGAAAAGACGTGGCCGTACATCTCCTCCATGTTCCGGCTCGGGTTGGTGTTCTCGCAGCCGGAGACTGTCGTCCACAAAGGTCAGCTTCCCCGGCCTGCCTGTTCACTTCACTTAGAGGAACCAAAACGGACACAGCCCCTTCTTGCAGTAGTCGCAGCTGCCGCACGCAATGACGGCGGAGACGACGACGCGCTGCAAGGTGCGAGGGGGCATGTGAGGCTGTCGTCTGCTTTCAGAAGGGGAGGGGAGCAGGAACCCAGGTCGCCGACTTTGTGCTTCTTCACGGCTGGGCCGACTTTGTCGATGATCTGGGTGCGTGGTCGCTCGAGGTAAGTATGGGTGAAACGGGAAGCGTATGTAGAGGGAAAGGCAAGACACACGCCGCAGCACTCGTGCCCGAGGATGTCGCCAGGCTTGAGCTCGAACGGCTGCGAGAAACCGAGGGTTCCCCATCCACTTCAACATCACCTAAAGTTGATACAACGGAGAACAAACGCACCTCGCCATGGTACAAGTGCCTTTCCCCCCGCGCACCACATGTCAGCGCCCACTCTTCCCTCCTTCCTCGCATGAAACAAAGAAACAACCCACAAGTCGCTCCCGCAAACAGTGGCGCCAGTAACCTGAACCAGCACGTCGGCGTCGTCCGTGAGGTCCGGCGGCTCATGGTCGACGAGGCGGACGCATTCCTTCGCCTGCCTGTGCTCCACGTCCCCGTCCCACATTCAATGCCTTTCTTTGTCTGGAAGGCAAGGGAGGAGGAAGGGGAGGAGGAGGAAGAGGAAAAGAAGGAAGGGAGAAGAGGGAGGAGAGGAACGGACCAAGTGAGCGCCTTCATGCTTTTCCCCGCCTGCCAGAGCGGCTGGACAGTGATGGGGATCTTGCGCGGGGGCTTGGATTCTTCGGCGGCGAGGAAGGCGGCCTGTTTCCGGCGTTTCCACGTTCATCATCAGCACCATCATGCCCCCACTCGGAGGGAGAACGCACGTTAGTTGCCATGTTGTCTTTTCTTTTCCTGTTTGTGGACTGGGAGTGGAGTTTAGAGTATGACCGATGCGGTTGAAGGAAGACAAAATGTGGCGTCGACGTGTTTTTCAAGGAAGTGCGAGGGCGATGCGAAAGGGTGACAGCCCCGGGGCGCACAGCGGCAGCAACTCTCTGCTTGTTTGGCTGGCTGAGCATATGGCATCAAAGTCCCCGCACTCAGACACATACCCGCCACGCATGAGGGGAGGAAGGATGGGATACCGCGGCGTAGGTGCAAGGGGCATCTTGGCTTCCGAGTGTCCGAGTAAGCAGCGCGCGGAAGCCCAGACTCAGCTCGAATTTCCGGGCACGTCAGGCTGGGTCCGAGCAGGTGTTGATGCGAGGAAGAACGAGGAAGAACGGATGAAGCGAGGGGCCGAGGTGAAGATAATGTAAAGGAACAACGAGACGGGCGCATGAGGCTCGTAAGTGGACGCCGATCAAGTAGCTGGTGACTGTGCGACCTGCGCCATGCGCACGACAAACCGGGCGCGTCCGAAGCTTGTCTGAAAGCACGGCGATGGCTAGTGCGATCGGGGGGGATAAGTACTATCATCAAGCCCACGACCCTCTTGCCGTCCACCAACTCCGAGCTGGATTCTCCCAGCGACAGCCCACATTCAATCTAGCACCAGCTCCGCAGTGCGATCGAAAACGAAGTCGAAAAGCGTCAGCTCCATCCCCTCCTCCCCTCCCTCCCCCTCCTCTCAGCCTCTCTCAAGCCCACAGCACTAAGAAATTATCTATCGTAGTCATCCCCGTCCTACCACTCCAAGCGTCCAAGTCAAGTCCTTTCCCCACCTCCCACCTTCCCAACCCTCGCCCCGTCCCCGCCCCGCCCCGAACATATCGCAGCGGGAGCTCAAGCCGCCTTAATGCTCTGCAGGTACGAGACGTGGTACGGGTTTTGCTCCGTCTCGGTGGAGCGGTTGTGGGGGACCCACTTCGGCTGTTGGTGGGGGTGGGGGTGTGAGGCAGTGGGGAGGAGAGGTGGGGTTGAGGTGGAGTGAGGGTGAGAGTCGAGTTGCAAGAGGCGGGTAGGTGGGAGAGAGCGAGAGCCGAGGAGAGCGAGCGGGTGGTGTGGGCGTCGTGGGGGAGACAACAGAGGGGAGGGGAGGAAGAGGAGGCGGCGAGCGGCGGGGAGGGAGTGAG